>JAJPUD010019381.1:0-26672 GCA_023553655.1 Myrmecobius fasciatus | reverse complement strand
ATTCTTAATGCAATCATCCAGGTAAGCCTTCTGAAAGGGAGACCAACTTAAGTCTGCCTTTGTGGCTTCATCTGGGATTGTTTTCATAATGTCAGGATCTGGGGACTGTTCTATTTTTTCTCCGTAAAAGCTTTCTATGGTGAGAGCTCTCTTCTGCTTCTTGCTCATGATTTAAAGTTGGGATATCAGTCCCCAGCAGAGAAAACTGCAACAATTTGTATTTGCCCTGGGGCAGTTTGCCGAGTTGACTTCTGGTCTGAGGCTGGTCAGGCTATATTCGCACTAGGACCACATTTTCAGCTGCTCTCGATCCACCCTTTACCAAAGGCAGATCTGCCAAAGCACCTGCCCGCAAGCAGAGCAAAGTGGCCCAGGCGTCTCCCAGGGGCTTCCTGGGTGCCTAAAATCTGCCCCTCTATGGCAGCCCTGACTTCCGCCCCGGCTGGCGTCTGATTTGCGACCAGTGGCCGATTTCCCCTGAGGCTAACCTTCTCTGGAGTTCTTTCAAGGTAGATTTTTGATAGAAGTGTGTTGTAGTCCAAATGTTTGGCGGAGTCCTCACTCCAAAAACCAGTTCAAAGGCTCACTTTGTCTGGGTTTGAGGGAAGGTCCCAGGAGTTCACAGAGAAAGCTGTTTGCTGTTCACCATCTTGGCTCCGCCCCTCTGATTGACTTTTTATAGATTCTTAAAGATTTTTTTCTTTATTGAATTTAGTCCAACTAACTCTAAATGTAGATACTGACATTCTTCACCACTAAGACTTAGATTAGAAGTTCCAAATAATTATTTGACTTGATGATTTGAAATTCATAATGTTCTCTCCCCATTGAAAAAAGGAAGGGAGGTAATTGAAATCAAGACTGATACTTTACTCCTCCCCCAGTCTATGCTCAGGGGTTAGCTAGAAAGTTTTTTTCTATTGACCGATATTTCATTGCCTGATTCTAATCTAGATTTCTAGTTTTAAGACAAGCAGGATATCATGACCAAGTCCCTCAACTAATCTGAAGATAATTCCTCTTCTACATAATTTAAATGTTGAAAATGTTCTAATTGATTTAATTGTTATATGTTTTGATCTAATAAAAATCTTGGGGCTTAGTGGATTGGGATGACTGACTGAACTGACCTCCATCCTTACATAATCATACATATATAGATGTGTGGATCCATACACATACATTAGAATATAAATTATCCTGAAAGAATAAGAGAGAATAAAAAAGAAAAATAGGATGAAAGGGAAAAAAGGAGCAAGAAATTTGTATTTTACAACCAAAACAAAAACAAAAAAAAAGAAGCATGGGACAAGAATTCAAATTAGGCCCAGTCGATTGTTTGAAATGAAGGAAAATCATCAGGTCCAAACAAGATATTCCCTTCTGGAAAGCATGTGGAACAGCAGATTTTCAAATGAACATTTACTCTATCCCTAGGCAGGTAGCTCTGAATGAAGAAAGTGCTTTTTTCTACATTCAGAGGCAAACAACAATTTATTTTCTAGGTTTGAGTCTTAACTTATGATTTAAGAAAACAATTGGAAAGTCTTTTCTCTCTGAGCAATTTTCAATTGAAAGGTAATATCTAAATGTAGGCCCTGCAGCTTTCATTTATCATTTGAAGTAAGCAAATTTCAAATGAGTTTAGAATGTGAAACTACATGGTTTCTGAAAAGATTCATTTTAGGGGGAATCTTCAGAAGTTGTTAGTAAAAATGAAATATAAGCAAAAGTATATGTGTGTATATATATATATATTTACGTTTAATCCAGGAAAAAAATTAAAAGTTAATACAATTTAATTTAGGAAGAGTTATAAGGATTTCAGAGCTCAACATCTCCCATTCCAGGAAACACTTGCCACAAACATGGCAGCTGGCAATGACACATGTGAAAAAAAGAAATAAACCTTCAGTAAAAGGCTATATTACCAAATTGTGGCATGAGAACTCAGTTCTGATTCTGGAAGCCAGAGGACAAAAAATGGATTAAAAGTGTTTTTTTAAAAAAAAAGACAAAAACCTTCCAGTCTGATATGTTCCTCTTTGATGATTTTTTCAGCTAAAGCCAAAGGAAATCTTTACCTTATGAGGCATAAGAATGAGGATGATGACAATTTTAAAGTGATAGTTTAGTTGGAAAACACTGGTTTACAGCATTGGCACAAATGAAATTAGGCCAAGGATTTGATTAACTAACTTTTCTATGATCTGTGTTCATTAATTCATTCCATAACTATTGAATACCTACTATGTGTCAGGCTATGAGCTAAATAGTAGGGATACAAAAAGAAACTAAAAGACAGTTCCTGTATTTAAATAACTTCTAATCTATTGGGGAAGACAATGTGTAAACAAATATACTCAAAAAATAGGTTATGTGCAGGATGAATAAGAAATAATTAAGAGGGAAAGAGCTGGAATTAAGAGCGGCTAGGGAAGCCTTTCTATAGAAAAATGTGATTTTAATTAGGACTGAAATGAAGCCAGGAAGGTCAGAAATCAGAGAGGATGGGAGGGATAGTATTTCATCAGGCAGAGGGGACGGCCAAAGAAAATGCTCAGAGACAATAGATACAGCTTCTGTTTGTGGAACAGCCAGGAGTCCAGTGTTACTGAACAAAAGAGTATATTTTGAGGAGAACATATATGAAAGGGTGAGGTTATGAAAGGCTATAGCCAAACAGAACAATTTGTATTTGCTCCTGGGGACAAAAAAAAAAAGCCACTAAAGTTTAACAAGTAAGAAGGCATGACATGATAATACTTACCTTTTAGGAAAACTTGGGGGTTCAATGGATAGTAGATTGGAGTGGGGAGAAATTTGGGATAGGCAGACTCTACCAGAAGAATTTTGCAGTAATCCAGGGCCTAAGGTATTGAGGACCTGCAATAGAGTACTGGCAGAGGAGAGAAGGGCTATACGAAGAGAATACATCTGTAACTCAGGTCAACTAAATCTCAAATGATCTTACATGATATAAGATTAACTTAAAATGGGCTTTAGAGATAATCTAGAATAATCCCACATTTTAAAAATGAATAAATTATAGCTATTAGGTCTTAGAGTTGGACACAGTAGCCAGATCTAGTGTATCTGGGTTGATTAAATGAGGATATATGTTCTAAAAATAGAATTTAAAATTAAACTAACCTACTAACTCTGGATTTGAAAATTATATGTGTGATTGTTTACCAGAATTCTTTGCACTTTCATAAGTAATTTAAATTATCAAAAAATAAATGCCTAAATTCCACTAATATAATTTCTGTCACTTCTGTCATTTTTATGAAAATTGGACATATAAGATCCAAGAGGAATATAAGGCAAACATCAAAACTAATTACAGGGGCAGCTAGGTTGCACAGTGCATAGAGCACCAACTTTGAAGTCAGGAGGACCTGAGTTCAAGTTAGACCTCAGACACTTAACACTTCCTAGTTGTGTGATCTTGGGCAAGTCACTTAACCCCAATTGCCTCAGTAAAATAATAATAATAATAATAATAATAAAGATAGGATTAATTTAAAAAATAATTACAAATGACTCAAGAAGGGCAAATTGTTTATCCCTTAAATATAGAAATATAACTCATGTCTAAAATTGTCATTAGTAATTAGGTAGTATAAAAGAAAGATTGAGGTAGAGGTGATTATAGTGTGATTCTAAAAAGCAAAACCATGTAGACAAAGATAAACAATAATAGTCTTATACAAATGAGGTGTACAGGAAGAACTCACTCATAGCAATTCGATGGGGGAGGAGAGCTGGTAGTTCTGGAACACTACTCTCATTGGAAATGGTTTAAAGAGAGAACAAAACATATATTTTTAGAAAAGCATAAAATCCTAATTTCAGAAAGAAAAAAGAGAGTAAGGGTATGGGGAGGGAAAAGAGGACAAGGGAGGGATCTATATTTAATTATAACCTTCTTGGGGGGCAGGAGGTGGAGAAAGGGGAAAAATAATAAAGTAAAAGGTGCATGCCAGAGAACAAAAGAAATCTAAAAAGAAACAAAGAAAAGATGGACAGCTCTAATTATAACGTGTAGGATTTATTATATAGACTTTCTTAAAAAGGACATGTATTATTACATATTTTGAATTCTCTCTTGTTCTGCTATGCACATGGCAATGCTTTTTTTTCATTTCCTACTTTGTATTTAAATTGAAAATTTAACCAGAAAAAAAAGAAAAAAATTAAATTCTGACAATTTATTCTTGCAGTATGTTATATTTAGGTTTTAGCTATATGCTTTTGAATCACTTTTTAAATGACATTTTTATTTTGTCAGAAATTTTTTTTCTGATTATGTTTCAGGGTATTTTTGTTTGTAAAATGATTATATCAATAATTTTCCTAAGGTTGAATAATAATGTAAATCCAATTATATAAGCAACTGAGCAAGTTTCTGCAACCCAGTTTCAAGATGATGGAGCAATCTATAACGATGATGCAAAAGAAAGCTAAGCAGCCTAGAAGGGTATTCAAAACCAAACATTTATTCTAATAGCATTAACTAAGTCAACATATTCAATGGACTCTTAAGAGACTGAAGATTTTTAATAAGCCTCTTACTTTATTCATCACTTACTTCTATGGAAGGGTTTAGTCACAAGGGAGAATAAGTGTCATTTAGTTCCAATGACTTTGAAATGATTATTATTCAGTTCTTTACTAGATGATAATTTGGCACAGAAAACATTTGCCTGCAAATTTTCAGACTCTGATTGGATTTTAAAATGTGCACTCTGAATATGGACATTGCTAACTTGTGGTACAATAAAAATACACAAATATGCTTCACTGTATTATTCAATTTTCATTGGGTATAATTTGTTCAAAAAATTACTCATTTGGAAGGCTTTTCTAAAGGAAAAGGGACCTTACAAAAGGAGCATTATTGTTAACTAGACTTAAAAGAGCTAATGGATCATTCAGTAGAAACCTCCCATGAACAGGAGGTACAACTTCATTTTGGATATTGCCTATTTTTAAAATTAAACCCAGGAATTAATTGTAAAGTGCACCTCACCCATTTACATTAAATTGCATAAAAATGTGCTGCAGTGCCATTTACTGATCAATTTTAGACAACCAAAGAACAATTTTCACACCTCATTGCTACACATAAATGAGAGGTGAAATGAAATCACTGGCAAATAATAGGGGTTTTTTTGATTGCTCATTTTGAGATTTTTTTCTATAATATTACATTAACTTTCATGTCTTATAGATCAGTGCTAAGGATTCAAATGTAAATTGTATGAGTTATACTAGTTCTATTATATATTCTCCACTCAAGTGATAGAAGCTTAATCTAATTTTTCAACTCAACAGCCTTTACTAAATTAGGGTAATTCCCCAGTCTTGTATTTCTCATTAATGCTAATAGGGATAATATACATATAATAGCTGGAGAAATGGGTTAGTTACCTAAGAAATTTATGTAAACCACTTGTACCAGAAGATTCACTTGATTGTTTTCCCTTCTGCCCACAACTCCCTCTCTCTCACACACAAGTTCAGGTGTTTCCTGCACTATCACCAACCTCCCTGGGTTCTGAATCTGATGTACGGGTAGCTAAGAAGATGATATTTCATGGTGAAAGATGTGTGAAGAGTAGTCATGAAAAGAATGTAACTCAGTGCCTTGATCTGCTTTTTTGCCTCCCTGAAAATACTTTCAGTTCTTCTAGTAGTAGATAATCTGTCAAAGCAACAGAAATGGTGAGATCATAGTGAGCCAAATTGAGGAAAGTCAGAAGGGAACATGGTGAGGTATTCGATTCCTTCTCTTTATCCTTCCCCTGTTTGAATAAAGCTCCTTGCAACTAAGTATTGTTTCATTTTTTCTTTATAACCCACAAATTTAGCACTGCCCCTGCCATAAATACGGCATTTAGCAATGCTTTTTGGTTGACCAATTGCTTGATTGTAAAGTAAATAATAATTGATTTGGACCTACTTGCCAACCCTATGATTCTGTAAATAGCTGATAAGTCACCCTTCCTTTACTTGGCACATGAAAGGAACATGTTAATGAAAACCAATATTTATAAAAGGAGGGGGGACTGAGCTGGTTACTACATATGTTTTATTCTTCCTTTTTTACCTACTCAAGCAAAACAATATGATAATGAACATTTACTTAAAATATTTTTGACAGAAGTAATGGAAAATGGACATGACTAAGGGCATGGGGCTTAAGTCATTGATGTGATTAAATGAGATACATTGACCCCTAAATAATAAGTAAGTCAAGAAGTCAACTACATGACAGGTACTATTACGTTCTAGGGGCACAGAGACCTAAATAAATAAAACAATACTTACACTTAAGAATACTGCATTATAGTAGATGAAACAATAACATGTACAAACCTATTAATGGTACATACAAAATAAATGCAAAGTGAAGCGAAGGAACATTGGCAGCTGAAGAATCATGGGAGTAGTCTGTATTTGAGGTAAGGTTTGAAGGAAAGTAAGGATGCTCAAAAGAAGAAGTAAAGAGGGAGTAAATTCTATGCATTGTGGATAGCCTTTTTAAAGTTATAGAAATAAGAGATGGAATATAATGAGTAAAATCAATGAGCATTTATTAAACACTTACTGTGTGCCAGGAACTATAAACAGACAGAAGATTGCTTGTGTCCAGCTATAAAATGTGTAAAGTGAAGCAACTTCTTTTTTTATTATTAAAGCTTTTTATTTGCAAAACATATTTATGAGTTATTCTTCAACAATGACCCTTACAAAGCTTTCCATTTCAAATTTCCACCCCCCTAGTCTATACCCCTTCTCTAGATGGCAGGAAATCTACTACATGTTAATTAAGTTAAAATACTTGACAAATCAAATATATGTATACATATTTTCACACTTATCTTGCTGTGCGAGAAAAATCATATCTACAAGAAAAAAAAAATCTGAGAAAGGAAACACGATCCAAGCAAACATCAATAGAGAGCATGAAAATGATATGTTGTGGTCCCCATTTCATATCCCTCTCTCTGGGTGTATATGGCCTTCTTCACTGAACTGGAACTGGTTTGAAACATCTCATTGTTGAAGAGAACCATATCCATCAGAATTGGTCATCATATAGTGTTGTTGATGTGTATAATGATCTCCTGGTTCTGCTCATTTCACTCAGCATCAGTTCATGCAAGTGTCTCCAGGCCTCTCTGAAATCATCCTGCTGGTCATTTCTTACAGAGCAATAATATTCCATAACATTCATATACCATAATTTATTCAGCCATTCTCCAACTGATGGGCATCCATTCAGTTTCCAGTTTCTTGCCACTACAAAAAGGGCTGCCACAAACATTCTTGCACATGTGGGGCCCTTTCCTTCCTTTAAGATCTCTTTGGGATATAGGCCCAATGGAAACACTGCTGGGTCAAAGGGTATGGACAGTTTGATAACTTTTTGAGCATAGTTCCAAATTGCTCTCCAGAATGGTTGGATCCATTCACAGTTCCACCAACAATGTATCAGTGTCCCAGTTTAGGGAAACAACTTCTAATGAGATTGAAAATGAAGGATGAAGTCGTGTTATAAATTTCTTGTCTTTTAATATCAGAAAAGTTTATAAACAACTCTAAAGATCATAAGTTAAGGGATCATGATGGCTAAAAAGCCATCAGGGATCACTTAATCTAATCCTTTCATTTCACGTATGTTATAGTATGGAAAGGATATTTTGAAAAGATCTAAATGAAGAGGAAGCATTATCTGTTATAGAGATAAAATTGAAACTTTTCCAATAAGATCTGGAGCAATGAAAGAAAGCAAGGATGTCTTTTATCATTACTTTTATTCAATACTGTAGTAGAAATACAAACTTTCAAAATAAGACAAGAAAAAAGAATTTGAAGGCAATGTGGAAACAAAATATCATCACACTTTGCAGAGGTTATCATGATATACTTAGAAAACACTAGAGAATCAGCTAAAAAGTAGTTGAAATAATTAACAACTTTAGCAAAGTTGCATAGTGTAAAATAAACACACATAGTTCATTAGCATTTCTAGAAAATCTGCAAAACTTAGCAACAAGAGATAGGAAGAGAAATTCCACTTAAAATAATTGCAGACAACATAAAGTATTTGGGAGTCTGCTTACTGAGACAAACCCAAGAACTATATGAATACGATTACAAAGTACTTTTTATACCAATAAATACAGTTCTAAAGAATTGGATAAACATTAATTGCTCATGGGTAGGCCAAGCCAATAAAATTCTATGTAATTTAATTTTCTTGTTCAGTGCCATGTCAATTAATTAACAAATAATTAACAAAAAAACTAACAAAATATGTTTAGAGACAGAAAAAATGCAATACAATTTATTTTGAAGGAAAAAATATCAAAATATCAAAAGAATCAATGTGTAATAAACCACAAAAAATGTAAAGGAAGAAGCTTTAGCAGTTCCAGATTTCAAACTATATTGCAAAGCAATAATTATCAAAATAACCTGGTAATGGCTAGGATCAATGGGATAGATACATGATACATAGTAAATGACCGTCATAACCTAGTGTTTGATTAAGACAAAAATCTAAACTTTTGGGATAAGAACTCAACATTTACCAAAAATTACTTGGAAAACTGGAAAACAGTTTGACAGAATCTAGACATAGACCAACAGCTCACTCCGTATACCAAGGTAAGATTAAATTGGATAAATAATTTAGATTTAAAGGGTGATAGCATTAATAAATTAAGGTAGCATGGGAAAAATGTACCTGTCTGTTGTTTGGATAAGAAAAGAGTTTATAACTATATAAGAGAGAGATAAAATCTTGGGGAGTGAAATGGATAATTTGATATCATGATTAAAAAGTTTTTGCACAAACAAAACTAATGTAGTCAAAATTAGAAGGAAAATAAAAAATGGGAGAGAGGTATTTATAACAAGTTTCTCTGATAAATCCCCCATCTCTCAAATTTATAGGGAAATTATCCAAAATTATAAAAAATGTGAGCCAGTCCCCAGCTGATAAATGATCAAAGATTATAAACAGGCAATTTTCAGAAGGAATTAATCGACAATCATGAAAAAAAATGCCTTAAATTACTAGTAATTAAAAAAAACCAATTCTGGGTACTCTCTCATACCTATCAAAATCATAGTCTAAGACAATTTCAATGAATGCATGAGGAAAAAAAACTGAACTTGGAATACAGATTGAAGCAAATAATGTGAAACTAAGGAGATGCCTATCGATGAAGGAAATGGCTGAACCGGTTGTGATTGTGCTGTGAAAAAAAAAAAATGATGAACAGGATAGTTTCAGAAAAAAACTGGGAAGGCTTAAATGAACTAATGTAAAGTAAGAAGAACCACAAAAACATTGTATACAGTAACAATAATATTGTAAAGAACTGAACTTGGAATACAGATTGAAGCATATATGCATATGCACATAAATGTATATACACACACATACATATATATTTACTATTTTTGGTCCATGTTTTCTTCTACAGCATGGCTAATATTGACATATATTTTGCATGACTTCACATGTGTTATTTTCTATAGTTTTTAATAAGTTTTCAATTCTCCAATATTTATTTTATTCTTAAGTGACAGGTGGGAAAATCAAAAAAGGAAAATATGTCTTTTCATGCAACAACTATCAAATATGAGTAACATTATTCATTAAAAGCTGAAAATATGTCTTTTCATACAATTGCTATCAAATATGAGTAACATTATTTATTAAAAGTTGAAAACATTTGATTTAATATTTAACTAAAAAGCAAGCTTTTATTAAAATGCTTGTTTTCTTTTTTAACAAGAACAAAAACAAGTACATTGTGAAATTATTCTTGAATTAATGCAGGAAATTCTATCCTTTATCAAAGTCATTTGAGCTTCATAATAAAATTTGTGTTTCTTTTATTCACTCAGGCTCCCTATTTTTGTTGCTTTAGGGAATCATATAGTCTGATATATTGGCACTTTTTCATGTAAAACTTCTGACATAAGTTTCAACTGATAGCTTATGTAATTATTTAGAAAATTATAATACTTCATTTTTTATAGCTCAAAACAATTTATAAATGTTTTCCTCACAAGAACCCTGATGTAGATTCTGGATAGCTATGGTACTTTACTGTGCAGCAGTAGTGCACACATGCACACACACACACACACATAATATAATATCCATTGTACATATAAAATGCTGAGCTAAAACTAAACAACTAACCCATAGTTGCATAATAAGTAAGTGACAAAGCCAAGACTCAAACTAGTCTTATAATAATGATTACGTTCTAATAAATACTAACTTATTAAAGTATTATTAATTAAATATAGATTTTTCTAGCATCAGACCAAAGATTAAATTATGTACTTGCAAAATGTTTATCTGTATAGATCTATTTAAATCAGTTACAGTGATCTCTACAAATTAATGAAACTCTTTAAGTTATGATTCATGAATAGTTTGAATTTCTAATTCTATCAAAGCCTGGTGTGACCATAATCTGTGTTCAGTTTTCTGACGTGCACAATGTTTCCCAATATATTTAAAAATATCAATGTAAATAACTCCTTCTTTAAGTCATCTTTGGAAAAGGAGTCTTTTTTTCATAAATATTTTGTGGTTTGTATATAAGATGTAATAGAAATTGAAAGATAAAATGCTTTGAGAAAGGTGCTATCTACACTTTTTCTTTATGTTGTCAAAGATCTCTCAGTATCAAAGTCAACAGCATCATCCGTGTATAAAAACAGTATTTCATCATTGTAACTCAACAGATTAGTTTTTGGTTTTCACATTTGTGGACATGTATTTATATACTAAAATTATGACTGCATAAGGCAGATATAGAATTTTTTATGTGGATAGAACTTTTTGGATAATCACTTTCTCTGCTTGCCACCAAAAATAATTGTCTGAGAATTTAATTTCCATAAAAGTAGCATAACTATCTCGATTATTATCTTAGTTTGCATTTAACTTTGCATGTGTAGAATTGATATTCACACAATAAGAACTTAATAAATACTTGAATTGAATTACAGTGTTCTGAGATAAATTGCTAGTGATCACAAGAATAGAAGGAACAGCAATCTATCTCTGTTCCTCATCCTTATATCTGGCAACTACCTAGGTATGCATTGAAAAAGGGTTAATGATAATGAAAGTAGAACTCAATATCCAGTTTATAATGGATCAGCAGGGTTCAGACTGCATAAGGGACTGAAATGATAGAAATTGTAGGTGGGCAGGTGTGTAATTGCTTAGAATTTCAAACAACGCCTTACAGGGCTGTGGAAATATGCTATAAAAACTTATTTTTAGTGGATCAATCTGGGAAATAAAGATAATCATATAGCAAATATAATTACCAGATTTTATAAGGAATTATCACTGTTGCTGAAACTGAAGGAATTTAGCAGAAAATCTTGAATTACTTAAGCTTGAAAGCAATTGGTCTTTTTCTTTTACAGATTTAAGAGAAGATCTGTAGGACTTATTTGAAAACAAGAGAAAAGGACAAGAGAAGAAAAATAAGGCAGAGAACTGATTATCATCCTTCCCTTATCCCAAAAATCTTGCTTTGGGTACAAGGCTGATGCCTACAAACCATATCAATCTACAAATCCTCACATGTCAGAATTAATATCAGCAAAGTGAAACTGGAAAGAGACAGAGAATAAAAATAACTAAAAATAATATAAGAGCAGTTGAGATATAGTGTATTTCACATCCTGATAGGAAATAAGAGCTTATAAATGTATAACAATCTTGAGTCCATACTGCAAGGCAAGCTTACCTAGTTTAGGAGTCAAGGGAGTTTGCATGATTCACCTTGGAAGTCATAATAGTTCTTTAATTAAAGATATTAAGATACTTTATAAGGAGGGTTTACATATTTACAAAGGGTTCATTGGTTTTCTGTTTCTGAAGTCATTGGTAGGAAACAAACCCTGCCAAGAAAATTCTACATGGGGATTAGAAAAATTTGGATGGGCCTGAAAAGACCAAACAACAACAAAGAATTACTCTAAGGAATAAAAGTGAATTTTTAGGGGAAAAGTTGGAAAGGAGGATTAGGAAGATAGCCATTTAGATTCCAACAAGATGCTTCTTTTAAGTTGCTTGGATTTCATAAAGTTGCAAGAGCTACTGAGGGCTCAAAAGCTAATGATACAGAAGAAAATGAAAGTGATTCTGGATATCCTTTGGAAAGCTGGGAAACAACCCAATCTAGCCTATGTTTCTTTGAATTCTAATTTTCCAGTTGTGGATCCTACTAGCTAACATATGTCTATGGAGCACCAATATGTGACAGTCAGTTTGGGATATACACAGTCTCTTAAATAGGATTGCCTACTACCCAGGAGTTCTCTACTTATTATCACCCATTAATATCAAAAATTCATTGTAGATATACCAGGCATACTGGTACAGTAACTAAATTTATTTATGATGCTTTAAGGGGGAAAAATGGCAATAGTTTCTCATGAAGCAAGATAATTCTCCTTGCCTTAAAAAAATTACATATGCATTATATTTAACATATATGCACACATAAATATGTTGTTGTATGAGAGAAATTAATATTAAAATATCCTATGAATAGTCAATTATTAATTTGTGATGTATTTTTTTCCTTTTATTTGTTAAAACCCAACTACTGAAAAGGTCAATCAATCTCTGAGGGGCATGACTAGGCAATGAGATTTGCTTCTAATCCTCAAGGTTTCATTCTTACCTTGAAGTATAAAGCCTCTTTGCATGCCTATTTTACTTTCATTTTCTATTTATTCATTTTCATGACACCTCTAGATAAATCCTCATAGTTGCTTAGGGAGACTATAATGCCTCCCACTCATATAATTTCTATGTGGTTTCTTTAGCAAAGTCTTCAGCAATAGGATTTTGGGTCACAAAATCCCCATAAGGGATTCAAGGTATTTCTAATTCTGTAATATTATTATCTGAAATAATTGGTCATCTCAGGGAATTAAAAGAAGAAAAATTAATATTAATTTGAAACTACTTTGAATGGCTAAAAAAAAAAGAATTATGGTGGCTCATATTATCTAAGTATAACTAAAAGAATCATTAATGTTTGTCCAAAAGAGACTTTTTCATCTTCCTGCTTCAGTTTATGAGAGCCTGTATGGCCATATATTATTATAACCTCATGAAAGGCATTAATAGCTGTGGAGTTACAAGATGCATTGGTCATGACTGTGGCCTGGTTATATATGGGCTTTACATGTTTGCTTTCTATATCTGTGGCCTGATCATACAGATCCCTTCCATAAAAGCATTCTATGTTTATTCCCCATTTATTTGTTTTCCTTACATCGGCATGTCATCATATATGTTCCATAATCATAACTAATCTTTTCACTGAGAGTGAAAATATGTGTCAAAAATATTCCTGTAGATTTATGTGATAGATAATTCACTGCTAATTTTTCTTACTATGTTATTTCATTAAATGGACTTACTTTGAATGAATGATGTCTTCTGGTTAACTAAAATATATCAAGACGTTTGATAGAAAGAAAGTAATAGCTGATGAGCTATGGTTTTGAATAAATATGGATCCATGAATATATTTAACCTAAGGTACTCTTCTGGGAATCCAACATATAAAAGGGAAATCCCTAGGTGCTACAGTAACATGATGGGGATTCTAGTTTCTCGAAATCAATTTGATTGGAAAACTGAAAAGAAATTAATTATTGGAGAAATGCTATTTATTGTATGAAAAGCAGACCAAGTTTAGCAAAGCTCATCACCAAATTGTATGATTATGATTTTTGGTCATAATAAAACTGGAAAAATTACAAGTAAAGCACAGGATGGTTGTGATATTCTTCTGTTGTCAGAGTATTCAATAGAAAACTCAAAAAATTTTGAGTTTTCAAATAAATAGACATTGCTAAGTTATTTTTTAAACCAGAGCAAGAATCTGACAGCAATATTTCTTTTTATCTTCATTTCTTAAGAATGTATAGCCTAAAATGACAGGAAAAGATAAAGATGAATGTTGGAGGGGATGTGGGAAGACTGGGACACTGATGCATTGTTGGTCGAGCTGTAAACGGATCCAACCATTCTGGAGAGCAATTTGGAGCTATGCTCAAAAACTTATCAAACTGTGCATACCCTTTGACCCAGCAGTGTTTCTACTGGGCTTATATCCCAAAGAGATCTTAGAGGAGGGAAAGGGCCCCACATGTGCAAAAATGTTTGTGGCAGCCCTTTTTGTAGTGGCTAGAAACTGGAAACTGAATGGATGTCCATCAATTGGAGAATGGCTGAATAAATTATGGTATATGAATGTTATGGAATATTATTGCTCTGTGAGAAATGACCAGCAGGATGATTTCAGAGAGGCCTGGAGAGACTTGCATGAACTGATGCTGAGTGAAATGAGCAGAACCAGGAGATCATTATACATGGCAACAACAATACTATATGACGATCAATTCTGATGGACATGGCTCTCTTCAACAATGAAATGCTTCAAACCAGTTCCAATTGTTCGGTGAAGAAAGCCATATACACCCAGAGAGAGGGATATGAAATGTGGACCACAACATAACATTTTCATGTTCTCTATTGAGGTTTGCTTGCATTGTATTTCCTTTATCAGAATATTCTTTCTCGTAGATACGATTTCTCCTGCACAAAAAATGATGCAATAACTATACATATATTCGATTTCTTAAGTATTCTAACATAATTATCATGTAGTGGATATCCTGCCATCTAGGGGAGGGGTGGGGAGTAGGAGGGAAAAATCTGTAACAGAAAGCTTTGTAAGGGTTAATGTTTAGGAATTACCCATACATATGTTTTGCAAATAAAAAGTATTAATAAATAATTATAAAAAAAGAATGTATAGCCTAAATATTATTCAAAACTATTGCAATTCAGGGAATCCAATCAATTATTTTTGCCAGTTTGCTGACATCATTTGTCCATCTGAATACAAATTCTTCAATGTCTATGATTCTAAAAAGTAAAAATAAATTTTAACTATCTGATATATCATAAGAGCAAACATCATTTGGCATACCTATTTCCTTTGGTAAATCAACTTTAAAAAACTTAAGGGGAAAAATTTACACTCTTGATAACTTCATGTAAGAATTAAAAAAAATCACACGTGACTAAACAAATGTCTACCTGCAAGATCCTCATTTTGAGACTCATTGAATGACATGCTCAATTCAACAATTCAGCAACCATTTATTGAATTCTGTGCAGAGACCTTTGTTAAGCATTTACGATGTGAAAGACACTATGTTAGGTGTTGGGAATACAAAGATGTATATAACAAACACTATCAAAATAAAGATCTTTGAATAATTTTAGATGTGATGAGTAGTGGAAGAAAAAAATTAGAAAGAGGGAGGGAGGGGACTTCTGACTTAAAAAAGACAACATGAACTTTCATCAGCAGGAAGTGCTAAAAGAAATCCAATACCAGATATCAAGCAAGTGTAAACAAAGTATACTTCTAGTTTATCCTACATGAGGAGAAGAGAGAAGAGCAAAGAATATAAAAATAAAAATCAGATTTTACTGAGAATATATTTAAGGGGAGTTTGGCTGAGAAAGCTTATCGGACATAGGTTAAGTGAGGATGATCTTGAATGTCAGGATTAAAAATTCATGTTTTATTTGCTAAATAGTAGAGAAGCCATTTAATAGTAAGGAACTTTTGAGTGAAAAGGTATAGGAAGAGTGCCACATTAAAAAGAATGCTAATGTTTTGAATGATGGATAAAAAAAGAGATAGGTTGAAGAAAAATAACTACATAGATATGCCAGCTTTAGCAGAACTTCCTGTATTTTTTTGTCAACAAAATTGAACTTTCCAGAGAGAATACATCCTCTATTTTACCAAGATTTAAAAACCATTAGCAAATTATCTGTTTTTAAACATCTGTTGTTAAATATCTAAGACCTTAAAATGATACTTAGCCTTTTTCTCCCTAGGAAACTTTTCACTTGTTCAGTCATTTTTAGTCATGCCCACCTTTTTATGACCTTGTTTGAGGTTTTGTTGGCAAAAACACTGCATTGGTTTGCAATTTCCTTTTCCAGTTCATTTTATAATTGAGAAAAAATGAAGCAAACAGGCTAAGTGATTTGGCCGGGGTCACACAAGTGTTAAGTGTCTGAGGCCACATTTCAACTCAGTCCTTCCTAAATCCAGTTCTAGTGTACTCTCTACTATGACATCTCCTTGCCCCATTTTGGAACTAGTCTTCATCAAAAACCAATTTTAGTTATATAAAGGAATATTTAGTTTCTAAATCTCTGTACTCAAATAATTCCAGTTAGTTTCAACTTTCAGAATGTCAGTATATAACTGAAAAAAACATTGCTGCTGTACATGGGAAAAATCATCATCATCATCAACTACTACTATTACTACTACTACTGCTACAAACTCCCTATTTAGTTTATTATTGAATTTACTACTTACAAACTACTCATAAACACATTCAGTATGTAAAGGAAATAATTATAAGATATAATTTTTAATAAAAATAAATCATAACCCATCCCTTAAATGTGTTCTTATTTTACAGTTTCACTTAACAATATTTCCTTTTTCTTTAAAAAAAAGTTGAAAAGGTCTCACCAGTAAACAAACATCAAATGACCATGATTTTGTAACTAAAAATATAAATCTTTTTTAAATTTTTACCAACTTTTTTTGAAATTTATTTTTATATTTCTATAAATTAACATTTATAGTAAACTTTGTCTAATCTAAACAAATACATCACTGCTCTGGAAAATTATACAGGAAATTGAGATTGAAGAAGCAATTAAATAGATATATACTTTTATAGGAAAGTATTATTCATAATCTATGGCTATAATGAATTCATAGTGACAGATGTATATGAAGATGAAGCTTCTCATTCACATTCTCTTTCAGAGACATAGTGTTATAATTTGTATAATTTGACAATATTATAACCCCACAAACCATTTTAAGAACAATATATCAACTTATCTTCATTCAACTTTCTGATTTTCTGGAGTCTGACTTTCATCTCTCCCATCAAAATCAAAACCACTTTCAAAACTCCTTTAATAAGAGAGAAGTTGAGATATGCACACATATAAACAAAGATACATGTGTGTGTAAGTGTTATATACATGCATGTACACATTGGCATAGAGACTAGAGGCAATGCTATTGGACTCTAAGAGACTCAGCATAGACAAAACAAAACTACCTGATATGGCCCATCTTGTTCTATCTGAACTAGGTATCCTTTTATTAAACTGTTGAATGGTCTACAAGTATTTTGTTTCCTTTCTTGGGACTATTAAATCAAACTACCTAAGAACCAATCTGAGTCAAGCTCAGCCCAAAACAACTGCCAAAATATGTTGTGGGGATGAGATAGAATAATGCTCATATTGTGCTTGAACTGGAAATGGAGGAAAATCAATGCACATTTTTAAAAAGGTAGATTGATCAGATATGGCATCCTCTAATTTATGTTCTTCTGGGCATATATGGGGAGTTCTCCTAATGGCACAGCAAGAAAACTCCCACTGACATGCAATGATTAGCCCAAAGGGTGCTGAAGAAATCTAATGCTTTCTCTTTGTTTATTCTTTCCAATTTATCTTGTATAAAGTTTGAATGTGCTTGTTTGCAATCTCCCACCCACTATTAAACTATGGGCTTTTTGAGAGCAGGGATTGCATTTTGCCTCTCTTTGTATTTCCAGCAGTTAGGTAGTATAATAGATAGAGCTGTAAACCTGGATACATGAAGAATCCAAATTTGGCCTGGTGTTTACAAGCTGGGACCCTGAGCAAATCAATTAATCTCTGTCTGCCTCAGATTCCTCAATTGTAAAATTTTAATAATAATAATAATAATAATAGGACCTACCTTCTAGAGTTGTGAGGATTAAATGTGATAATATTCGTTTAAAAGCTTAAAGTGGCTGAAACATTGTAGTCACTTAATAAATTATTTCCTTTTTTTCTCCAGTGTTTGCCATTAAATTATTTTTTATTGACTGTAGGAAGGGTAATGTAATCACCTGATTTACCATTCTCTAGTTGTTAATAGTCATTCACAATATTAATTTATAGTAATAAGAAAGCAAATAGAAAATGTCCTGGCACAATCAACAACTTGAGACAATGCTCTTGGTTTCTAAAGGCAATGGAATGAAAGCAGTGGGGCACCTGCTGGAGTAGGTAACTGCACAAATGAAAAGAATAAAACTGATAAGAGAAAGCTTTAGGCGGAGAACTATGGGAATTTTAGTCTTCAGCCCAGATGTTCTACTTAAAAATTGATAATATATTATTGAACAAGGGTCATAAAATATGAGAGAGAGAATAGAAATGAGGATGGAACTGGGGAACGTGTGCTAAGAAAATCCAAGACATATTATTATTACTGCTCTGAATGTGATTTCCTCTATATAGAGAGCAGAGGGGTGTCTGGGGCTTTCACCATTAAAGAAATGGGTGGATTTCAAAGGAAGTTTATTTAAACAGCTGCCTTAAACACTATATAAGAAATCTCTGCAGCAATTTCAATACCCTGGAGAGCTCTTAGTAGACATACATTTACAAAGCCCAAAATATTAATTATCTCAGATGGAGACTATCCTTTGTCACTTGTTAAGTGACTAAGATGTTGAATTATATGAATCTGGGCCCAAAGTAATGAATTCCCAGTTTAGCTGATTCTGCATGGGAATCTACAAAGCAAGAGGATAAAGTTTTTAAACAAAATGAATGATTTGTTTTGGATACAGTCTGCCACCTCCTGCCTAGGGAGATGGAGGAGGGAGTGACAATTAGATTATACCTTTTTCCAGAGAAATCTGGTTAAAGGAATCAGGCTATATCTATGAACACCTTGCTCCATAACTAAACTGGTGATATGTGAATAGGAGGAAGGCAAAGTCAAATGATGGAGTGAGGGTCATTGTTTATGCCCAGTTCACTCAACAAATCTCCTCCACAACAATTAGTAAATATGTGAGATCAGATTCTGATTTGGAAAACCAAGAAAAAGTTACAGTGAGTCATTTTTCCAGCAGGATAACTTAGGAGGATAAGATAGGTTTATAGACACTGGTATGCAAACTACCTAGGAGAGCAGTGTCAGAGGGAGGAAATATTAAAGTTCCCAGTGATGATAAGAGGCTAGGAATGAACATCAGGGCTGGAAGCACAGGACAGAAACATTCTTGGGGTTCCCTGAATCCGAACTTGGAACAAGAATGGGAGCGAAATGATAGCTCAGTCTCCCATTATCCAGTTCCAGATCATAGTTTAAGGGTGGAGAAATACAGCTATGAATTCTAAAGACTCTAGCTATATTCAGAGCATGGAAGAAGTTCCAAAAAATTAGCCATGTAGTTCCAAGCCCAAAAAGCAGAGAGGAAGACTTAATTATAACAAAAAGCCCTGTACGAGATGCACAAGTGACATGACCAGGGCATAGAAAGAAAAGATCAAATGGTTCAGACATTTTGAACCTGCAGGCAAACAGTAAGAGTTTACTGAAACTCAAGCTAACTGGTCCATATCTGGGTCAGGAACTTGCAGGACTCATACCAAAAGAGCAGGGAACAAACCTTTCCCCATATCACAGCACTTTGCAAAACTTTAAAATTTGCACATCCTCAGGCTAAGCAGTGAAAACAGAAAAAGAATCTAACAAGACAGAAGCTTGGGCTAGGCATGCAGAACCAAACATTAACATGAAGTCCAAAGTCAAGAAGTAGAATTGAACAGTGAGCAAAGGCCCCAACCATAAATCATAAAGATCTACTAGTGGTATCTGGGAAGCTCAGGATACACAGAGGAAGACAATGACTTTAAAAAAAACCTACAGGCAAAGAATTCCAAAAAAATGCAGATAAGAAAAAGCCCAAAAAGAATTTTAGAAGAGTTGCTTTGTTTTTGTTTTTGGTTTTTTTTTTTTTTTGGGGGGGGGGGTTGTTTTTTTTTTTTTTTTTTTTTTTGCTTTTTGCTGAGGCAATTGGGGTTAAGTGACTTGCCCAGGGTCACACAGCTAGGAAGTATCTGAGACCAGATTTGAACTCAGGTCCTCCTGACTTCAGGGCTGGTGCTCTAACCACTGCGCCACCTAGCTGCCCCTTTGTTTTTGTTTTTTTAAGAGAAATAAAAGTATTTTTAAAATGAAATATGACTTGTAGAGGAAAAGGTAGAAATGAAATGAGGACAATGTAAGAAAGTTATGAAAAGAAAATTAACAACTTTTAAAAGGGATATAGGGAAAGCTAGATGGCACAATGAACAAAGCACTGGCCCCAGAATCAGAAGGACCAAATTCAAACCCAATCTGTGACACTTGATTTTTACTAGTTCTGTGATTGTGACTAAGTCACTTAACCCCTTATGGTCTTATGAAAGAAAAAAAAATGAATGAATGAATAAAAATTAAAAGAGGTATAAAACCCTAATGAAGAAAATAACTACTTAAAAGTTATAATTGGTCAAATGGAAGTTAATGACTCTATAAGACTTCAAGGAATAATGAAACAAAATCAAAAGACTGAAAAAAAATAGAAGAAAATGTGAAGAATCTCACAGGAAAAACAATTGACCTAGAAAATAGATAATACAATGACACCTATCATTTATATAGCATTATATGCCAGGCACTGTGCTGGAATCATTTGATTTCCTAAAGTCCATCACAACAATAACAGTTACAACAATAACAACTAAAAAACATTCTAGACATCATATTTAAAAAAATACAGAAGAAAACTGCCCAGATATCTTAGAACCAGATGGAAAAATTGAAATAAAAATAATTTGTGGGGTACCTTCTGAAAGAATCCCTCAAATGAAGACTCCTAGGAATATTACAGCCAAAATCCAGAACTCCTACTTCAAGAAGAAAATATTGTAATTAACAAAAAAGAAATGAAGTACCATGTAATTACAGTCAGGATCACATCAGATTTAGCAGGTCTAAGGAATAGAGACCTTGAGATATAATATTCTAAAATCCAAAGGATCTAAGATCACAGCCAGGAATAGCCTACCCAGAAAAATCTGGAAAAACAAAACAAAACAATACAAAATCCCATCCTATTTGAGTAAAATTGTACAATTAATAAAAAGAAACACTCCTAATAAAAATACCAGAATTGAACAGAAATTTTTGGCATTCAAAATCAGGACTTGAGAGAAGCATGGCAAGAAAAAAATAAGGGAGAAATTATAAGTGACTAAATAAGAATGAATTGTATACATTCTAAAGTTGGGGGAAGATATGTGTAATCTCTCAGAACTTTATCATCACTAGGATTCTTAGAGGAAGTCTAATTAAAAACACTTTGTAATTAGAGGAACTGACTGTGATTTTATTATGTTGGCACTATCTCAAAAGAAGAAAAGAAGGGTAGAAATGAAATACACTGATAGAAGGCAGAAGGGAGAAAAATAATAGAGAATGTTATATATAATGGCGTTTATACACTGGAGATGGTATTAAGCTTGAGCAAACAGCACTCTCACTCTCATATAAACTGGTTCAAAGATGAAAGAATAAACAGCCCCATTGTGTACAGATATTACTCTACCTGAATAAGGAAGTAGGAAGAAAAAGGGTTGAAATAAAAAAGGAGAAATAAGAGGAAGGTGGATTAAGGAAGATGGTGGTCAGAAGCAAAAAAAAAAAATGAGAAATGGACAGGGGGAAAAAGGAGAAAGATAAGGCCAAAGAAAATATGATAGAATGACTGCTAATTACACAATTAGCAGTCATTATTGTGAATGGGAAAAACTCACCCATAAAATGGAAAAGAATAACTGAATGGATTATAAAACAGAATGGAACAATATATTGTTTACAAGAAACATACTTGAAACAGAGAGATAGAGAGAGAGTTATAATAAGGTGTTGGAAAGAATATCTTATATTTCAGTGTAGGTTAGATCTCAAATAAAGCCGCAGAACAAATAGATCTAATAAAGAGATAAGCAGGGAAATCACATCTTGCTAAAAGGCATCATAAGCAATGAAGTAATATTAATGCTGAACATATCTGGATTAAATAGCATAGCATCTAAATGTTTAAATAAAAAAGTTAAATTGGTTAAAGGATTAAACTGTTGTACCAAGAAAAAAAGTGAGTGAGAGTAAAATTTCTAGTAGAATTTATTTGCTCATGCCTGCAAGGGGTGTAGCAAGACCCAAATCGAGCTAAAGGGTGATAATTGTGTAAGCAGGAATATGCAGAAGCAGATGTCTGTTATAACCTTATTGAGAGCAGGGGAACACAAATAACAGAGGTACAGGATGGGGTGCTCTGACCACAGAGCACAAGGACTTTGTATTCTGGTTAGACAAAATGCTTAAATAAGCAGGGGGGAATGGGGCAAGATGGAGTTAGTACCACAATAAATTATAAAACTATAGTATTGAAGGGCTTCAATTTACCCCTTTCAGACTCATATAAATCAAATTTTTAAAGAATGGAATTTAGGAGATTAATAGAATTTTATAAAAGCTACATTAAAAATAACAATAATTTTAATATATTAAAGTTGTTGGGGTATAATCAAATGCGTATTTAGAAGAATACCTATGCATATATGTGTATAATGTATGCATGTATATGTAAGTATGTATATGTATACATACATCATATATACCCTTACACCAATAAAAATTCAATATTGTAAGTATATCACTTTGAGAAGTGAGCAGGTGATAAAATGAAGTGTACAGAGATTTGAAAACTGACCAGAAGTCAGACTCAGGAGTGAGTAATGAAAGTCAACATGAGGGCATGGGCTTTATGAATAGATTGAAGAGGGCATATGTAACGGGCTATAGAAAGTTATAAATGACAAAACTTTGCAACAGATTGAATATTAGGATGAATGTGACAAGTCAAGGTTGACATTGAGGGTGTAATTTTGGATGATTGAAAGGATGACATTGTCATCAATACAACAGGAGAGTTTGGAAGAAGGAAAAATTTTATTTATTATTATTATTTTCTATTTCAATGACCTCAGTTAAAGTGAGAAAACACAATTCTCTCATATACTTATACCCACACATAAAAATATGTGTGAATTCTCTATTCTTATGCAATTTTACTTCTATTGGTTCAAATATGTTATAATCATTCTCTTTTTTTCTCTAGACATAATAAATGAAGATTCATGAGTGCTAACTACTTAGATACTTTTTATTTCTCCAACTTTGCCTCCAATTTTCTTTTTTTATTTAAATGGCTTGCCATCTTATCCCTTCTAAGGACAGTGGTAATCACTACCCTTGAAACACTTTAATAACTGTTCTTCCTTATATAATAGCTCTCATCATTAATATTCTGAGAAAGATTTGCCTCTACCCCTAGTACTATAGAATTATGATTCCTATGCCAGGAAAAAAAAAACAGGTTCCGCATTTACTCTCCATTTTGTTCAAGTAGGCTTCATTTATCTAGAATAATTTAGAATGCATGTCATGAGTGGTTATCTAGTTTTCTTAGTTATATGCAACTGTAATATATGGACCATTTACACTTTTCAATGTTGTTCTATTTCCCAAATGAGCTATTGAAATAAGATATTTTATTTTTAAGAGAAGCATTTAATGAACCAAAAATCAGTTGAAGTTTGAAAGTTTTAAAGTTAAGGCTAGAAGTAACAATGTCTATATAAGAAGAAAATATATCTGAATGTGAAATGTCACCCTGTGGGATGTGACCTTCACAGGTTCCATCTGGTGACAGAATTTGTTTTCTTTTGGCTGATTTAACTGCAAACCCATAGGGTCTGCTGATTTATTTTATTATGCTCAAAACTATTAAGGTATTACATTGACAATGATGTGGTAGAAGAAATAGGTCTTTTAAAATTGCTGATACTTATTCTTCCAAGGGTTTATAAATTCACTTAAGAAAGGTAGTCTCTTGTTTCTATAGGCTGATGTAGATTGAGGTTTCTTTACTAGGTCTAACAGAGAAATTGTTCTTCTCATTGTATTACTCCTATTTTTCTTTCTCTCTCTCTCTTTAAAAACCTGGGGTGAAAGAACCTTTAAATTGCCTCATTTCTTGGCAACTCTAAGCTATGGAAAATTCTGTGCCACAACTGGGAAAATGTTTGAGCACAGAAACAGGTGATTTTGCAAAGAAATGAAAGATATATTGTCTGGCACTAGACAAGAAGGGAATTGCTGAATCTTAGGGGAGCTGGATGACTTAGAGTTAGAAAATGATGAGATACCTATGCTGGCACACTCTAGGATCATGATGTCCAAATATGCATGTGACACCATCCCCTTCTCACTATTCTTCTGTCTGCAATGGGACGTGATTGGAGAAGGGAAGAGAGAGAACAAGTGCCAAGGGAAGCAGGTGGCATATGGGACTTGGCTATAGAAATCTCACCTGTGCTAACAATTTCATTCCTGCATCCCTCTCTTTGTAAATACACCCAACATCATTGCTATTCCTCCTTCACTTTCTCACACCCATAGCTGCATGTTTTCAAAATATAATATTGCTAGGGAGTTGGAGAATGTGGCAAATGTATAACTGTATGTATAACAGTATGTAAAGCATTTTGATAACATAGCCAGAGCCTGCTACACTGAGTGAACTAAACACCTGAATGTTAGAAATACACTGACCTTTTCTAAGCAGAAGCATTAGAAATTCACGAAGTATCAGGTACAATTGGGATTTGTCTGGGAAAACACTCACTAGTACCCTTTTTTGCATACAAGTTATTATAACAGATTAGATAGCTGTCACAGATAAAATTAAAACAATAATCTTTTGGAACAAGGAAGGCCTTGAGAGTTCTATAATCCAATATCTTCATTTTATAAAGAAACAAATGTGAGAAAATAAGCACAGGATAAGGAATGACTAATCAACATCACTAAGATTTTAATAGGTTCTAACTTAGGGACGAATGATATTCTAGGTCAAACCTAACAGGTAGCCTGATGATTCAGTCTTGAGGATAACAATATAAAAAAAAAACCTTTTGTAATATGAAATACAATCATATCTTAACTAAGCAAAAGATTAAAAGAATCAGCTTCAGAGTTGAAAGACAGAAATTTTTACCTCATGCTCAGGAAAATACTATATAAAGATTGCACAGGTTTAGTGAATTCTAAATACCTTCCTCCCTCCAGAAAAATTAAAACAAAGTAAAAAACTGTCCAGTTGCTCCTCCACAGCATTTTATTTGCCTCCCACACAAAACCATT
Organism: Myrmecobius fasciatus; assembly: GCA_023553655.1. Lineage (NCBI taxonomy): Eukaryota > Metazoa > Chordata > Mammalia > Dasyuromorphia > Myrmecobiidae > Myrmecobius > Myrmecobius fasciatus. The sequence goes on along the minus strand of JAJPUD010019381.1, from coordinate 1,380 downwards.
ACAGTTGCTACTACCTGTTTGTGTTAAGTTCCCTAAATTTTTCTAGAGAACTTTTCACCATTTCAATAGCTCTAGCATAACCGTAGTTTCAGAGAAAGAGCTTAATAAAAACACAATCACACAAAAATACTCTTTAGAAGTTGGGGAACGATGTGAGAGGCAGTTTAAAAAATCTTCAGAGATAAAAACAATATTGATAGCCAAGAACTGCACCAGGACTATCAGGTCAAGCAAATTCTAATACTATCACAAGTCCTTATCACCAATCTGAATCATTTTAAATTGAGATGACTAAATAATCATGGGAATCTTCCATACTACCTCTGTGAAGGCTTCAGTTGACAACTGGTGCTTACTCCATGCCCCAACACACTCAGTGTTCCCCAAATCACAAATCAAAACCCTCAGCTTTCTTAGAGTACCATTAGGGGCATGGTATCAAAATGTGTCCCCTTTAGAAATCTCTACTGAGGTACTATCCCACTTCTTCAAAGGGAATTGGATGAACACTCACTTTTACATCATTCAGAATATCAAATTATTATCATGTCAGCTAAAGGATCTTCCCTTTTCTCTCAAGCCTTGGGAATTGTTTTATTTACAGTTCTTAAGACAATTTTCTCCTTCCCCCAATTCATCAGACAGCAAAGTCCTTCCAAAAATTCTAATTCCTTTATCCCCAAAACTTTTTTCTGAGAGGTTCTATTCAAGACATCTCAAAGAAAGGAGACCTAGCTTTCGAGGGAGACCTGAATTGTTTTCCCAGCTTATACAAAGATTAAGGATGCAGAATTCTAAAGGTTTTGATAACTTCAAGTAGAAAATGAAATGCAAATAGGAATTAAAGACTCAACTGAGACTACGCTCAAGATAAGCCCACCCTGGTCAAACCTCAAAGTTCATCACAAGTCTATATTCAAGAAATTATTTGTGTAGAGACTCCCACTTTCTCCCTACAGACCTTTCTTGGGGTAGAAAATCAATGACATCTGAGAGATAGGATTCTTAACCCCAATCATCAATGTTGTGGGAATGAATTTATTTGCAGGTTCATAGTTCCTAGGAATATAAATTTAATCTAAAAGGCCTTTGAAGGTGATACAATTACAATCATTCATTCAGGCTTAGAAGTCATATAGGTACAATCCTGAAAGATGTTAAGAGATTTCCAAGGTTTTTATGTAATTAATAAATGTCATAAATAGGAATCAAACTCAGATCTTCCTGACTCCAAATCTAATATTCTATGCACAACAAAAAGGTCATGTCAGGGGTCTATAAAACCAGCTAACAGGTATGGATGATAGGAAAATCCAGATAATATAATATTTTTTATTTTATTTTATTTGCATAACATATGTGTGGGTAATTCTTTTTTTT
>JAJPUD010019380.1:0-16641 GCA_023553655.1 Myrmecobius fasciatus | reverse complement strand
TCTGCCTTGGTTTCCTCATTTGTTAAATGACTTGGAGAAGGAAATGACAAACCACTCCAGCATTTTTGTTAAGAAAACCCCAAATGGAGCCATGGAGAGTTAGTTGTACATGACTGAAATGACTGATCAAGCATGGTGTGGTGGATACAGTGCCAGCCTTAAGAGTCAGGGGAAATTTAGGTCAACATATACTAGCTGTATGACCGTGGACAAGTCACTTTATTCCTTTAATGACCCGGGCTACTCTCTAAGAGCTATAGAGAAGATGCTGGTGTGAGCAGACAGAGAAAGGTACCTCAGCAAGAATTTCTACACCAAAAATAAAACAAAACAACAAAAAAATGAAATCAGCATAATTTGAGGAGGGAAAGAAGAATAATCTAATTGGGAGTAAATAAGTGAGTCTCCTCTAATCTTCGGGATCCTGGACCACTTCTGAGAGGCCATATGTGTTTTGGTTCAGCACAGGCTCTATCTGTGACAGTTTAAAAGGAAAAATTCTCTCTCTCTCTCTCTCTCTCACACACACAAAAAAGCACCTTAAAATTACATTTTCTGCTATGCTGGAAAAGGGGGTGAGTGAACTGTATTTTGTATAACTTTCATAATTGCTTCTTGAAAATTGTGGCCTCTTTGGATGGAGAACTAATGTCAGAAGACCCAAGTTCAAATTTTGCCTTTGATACATATCAAGTGTATAAACCTGAGCAAATGACTGAGCCTCTCATTGGTCCAGACAGCTTTCTAAAGCAAGAGTTGTCACCTGCTGGTGAGAGGAAGTCTATGATAGGGGAAAAATGTCTTTAAATTTTATCTTTAGATAGGAAAACAAAATTTATCTTTATTTCAATACAATTAGTTTACTTTATGATCCCATGAATATTACTTTATGAATTTTAAAACATTATTCTGAGAGGGGGTCCAACAAATTTCATCAAGTCCATGACACTAAAAAGTTGAGAATCTTTGTTCTGAGACTCTATGTTGCCAAGGAAATACTACTTGTGTTCATGGAGGGAGTTTCTCCCCTGAAAGTTATCCACACCAGTGAAATTTCAGGTCCAGGACCTTCTCCCCTCTCCTTGTTACCCACCCACCCCAACCATCTTCAATGACATTGTTTTATCTGCATTTTGTTAACACTACAGGAGCAAATCTGTTTCTCTCCTGATGCTTTCAATCTAGATTTGTCAATTCCTGCCTAATCCATGTGGTCTTTGCCTAAGAACTTTACAAGGAAACAGAAAGACTAAAACAAATGGGTAACTAATGTGTAAAGCTGACTACTGGGATTCTGAGCCTGTGTATATGCTAATGGAGGCTTATCATCATAGTATTAATAAAGCTTAAAGAACAAGAATGGTTTCTTTATGCCTAACGCATGTGAGGTTTGCATTCAGTGCATTGTTCTTGGTGATCCTTAGGGATTCTCCTGGTGCAGAGAAGCAAATAAACTATGTGATTCAATGGGGAAAGAACTGGATGAGCAGTCAGAAGATGTAGGTTCAAATCCTTCTTCTGACTCTTCCTATTTACAGCTTTTTATAGACAAGGCTTGGAAAAGTTAGGCAATTAGAAATTAAATGAAAAATGGGAGTGTATATGTTTATAAATTGGTGGGAGAAATTGGGCAAATCATTCATTTCTGTCTGACTCAGTTTTTTTCATCTGCAAAATGAGAGAGATGGATTCAATGTTCTCTAAGGTCCCTTCTAATTCCAAATCTGTGGTACTGTGATTTATTGCTGAGAATTTTTAGGAGGATCAGGATGGATAAGCAATGATCTGTCCTGATGGACAGAGTATCCATAACAGTGAGATCACTGATAAAACATGCAAGATATTTATCTATGCACTAAACAAGATAAGATCCTTAAAGAGCTAAAGACTAATTAAAAGGATAAGCTGGTCAAGAAATAACTATAATACCAAACAGAATGCATAAGAGATTCACATAAAAAGTGATGAGAAGTCAAAAGATACAGAGGGATGGAGAGGGATTTCATGGAGGAGATAGCATCTTCACTGGACTTTGAAGGATGAGCAGATCCAGGACTGGAAGGGACCAGAAAAGTCTCTCATTATTTAGATAAGCAAACTGAGGTCAAAAGAGGGTGACAAATATTAAAAGAAAGATTTAAACTTAGGATCTGTGACTCCAAATTCATCACTGTTTCCAATACACCTTTATGTCCTAGTAATGAAAAAATGACTTATTAAGCAACTGGAATATTGCATTACACACAATGTTTTATAAAAAATGTGAAGTTAGCATTTGATGAATGAATGAAGGAAGAAAAAGTTGTTTACTATGTTTGAAGCACTATGCTGAGTACTCAGGACATAAATGATTCTTATGCTTTCAAGTTGTCTAGTTAATGATTTATTAAGAAATTGGGATGTTTGAGGGAATATTCCTAAAATAAAAGGCATGCTGTGAATTCCTTGTTATACTGGGGTAAGCAGACTATCTGATTTCAGGCAGTTGACTTCTGCTTGAACTTGGCATTTGGAAGTGGGAGCAGCAACTCCGGGAGCTGGCAATGAAAAGCAGAGAAGGAAGGTGGGGAGGATGAACTGAGCTCACCAGAAACTCCACCTGGCTCTCTAAGAAGAATGAAAAAAATGATATAAAAGGCAAAAGATGGAAAGAATAGAGGAATGTGGGCAGGGAGGAATGGTCATAAGCAATTAATGAAATTTGCAGCTCTTTATAGGCAGGGTTTGGGAATGCTAGGCAATTAAAAATTAAATGAAGAATGGGAGGACAGATTTTATAAGTTGGTGGGGGATGTGGGTTGAAATCCAAGCTCTGACATTTACTAACTGGGTGACTCTACTGAATGAACCACTTCTGAGCTTCTGTTCCCAGATTTGTAAAATGAGATTGGGACTAGGGACTGAAATTGTGATTTCATTATGTAAGGAACTCTTGGATGAGGAAACATCTTCTAGCAATATAGGTCAGCATCTCTTATGCAAATTATAGTTTTTGAAAGTTGCCTAGAGCACTGACAAATTAAGTGACTTGTCCAACATCATACTGCCAGAATGTATTAGAGGCCAGTTCTTTTCCCATTATATTAAGCTGCCTGTCTACAAAAGATAATTATATATCTCTACTAGAAAGACAGCAAGAATTTGTGGATAGAGAGCTAGGTGTAGTGTCCGAGAGACATGGGTTCAAGTCTTATCTCAGAAACTCACTTGCTGAGTGACCATGGACAAATCATTTAACTTTTGACCAAGAGCAATTCTTTAAGACTATAATTTGCAAAGCAGGTGCTGACCTGCATTGGTAGAGAGAGGTCCCTCATCTGGAACCTTCCTATATGAATGAAATCAAGGGCAAATAAAAAAAACCTAAACAAATAAAAAAAAACCCAATATGTTTTTACCATCTACCTCACAGGTATCATGGAAGGAAAGAACCTTGTAGACTTTAAAGGGAGATATTAATATGTGCTATAATTTGTACTAGGGTGGTTAGGTGGTGCTATAGTGCACAAAACATTGGAAATGAGGAAGACTCATATTTTTGAGTTCAAATCCAGCATCAGATACTTCCTAGCAACATGATCCTGCGGAAGTCACTTAATCCTATTTGCCTCAATTTCCTTGTTACTCCAGTATCTTTGCTAAGATCCTCCAGTATCTTTGCTAAGAACACCCCATATGGGGTCATGAAGAGTCGGACATGATTGAAACATATTAATAACAATTATTTGTACTGGTCATCACCTTCAGTATTGGATGATTTTACTTACATTCTAATCCATGCAAATTCTTGGAAATTTCCATTAGCCTTTGAGAGTTCCAACCTAATTTATTCATCACTGGTTATATAGCATTCAACATCAAAGTGGATAAAAACGGAGGGCTAACACTTCTTCCTTCAACAATTACTCAGTGTTTTGCCAAAGAGACTGCCTGAAAATGAGTCCATGTGAGAGAGGAAGATCTTTACTGGTATTCAAATGCAGGTATTTTCATTGAACATTTTCTTTAGTTCTGGGACTCAAGCACTGTTGACTGAAGGGCCAAGTAACTACTAAAGGCTCCAGTATATTGCTCATGTTCTCTCAAGGAACTGGACATCATTTGGGGAGTTAATAGCTCTACATCTTACATAAAAGGTTTATAGAAATATGGATTTAAAGCTTGAAGGGTTCTAGAAGCTATTGAATTCAACCTCTTAATTTTACAAATAAGGAAACTGAGGCCCAGAAAGTTGAAGTGATTTGCCTCAGTTTCTACTGATAACAAGCATCAGAGACAAGATTTGTTCCCAAACTTCAACACCAAATGAATATGAAAGGCATGAGGACCACTTAGAAAGACACACATACTATAGTTTAAGGCCAGTACCTAGAGCTGAGAATTGCTTAAATTTTGTGTATCAGTTGCACAGAACTGATGTGGACAAGATTTTTTTTCTGAAAGATATAATAGAATCCATGATAGATCACACAGTTAGTCATATTGTTTAGCAAATCCTTCCTTGATAAAGAACAAATCTGTGGCAAACTCAAGTACTGGTTGAAATGTATCCTGCTATTTGATGACTGATGATTGATATGTATTTGTGAAACAGTCACTCAAATTTCAGGAAGCTTTCCTAAAAAGAAAAAGAAAGTGAAAGACAACTAATGAAAGAAATCATGAGAAAGCTAGCAAAGCATGGGCTAAGTGAGAGCATCAAGCCCACAGTCAATTGGAACTCCTAGATCTTAGTTACACGACCTACAATCTCAGCCAAGGATCTCTTGTTATTAGTTCTCATCCTTTTTGACCTTTCTAATGCTCCTGTCTCTACTGACAATACTCTCAGTTCCTAACTTTTCTCTCCTCCCTGTTCAATAATGAAATGGACTTTTTGAGGAGCTAGTAAATTCCCCCTCTCTAGGGATCTTTAAACCGAGGCTGAATAGTCAATGATGCTTTATGTTGTAAAGATGACCAAGTCCCCAGTTTTGATTATGACTCCATGCTTCTGTAGAGAGCTCTGAGATTTTGTGATTCCATAATTGATAGGATTTATAGTGAGAAAGAACCTTTAGGAACATCTAGTCCAAGCTTTGTGCTCTCAGAGTAGGAAAATGAAGTGATGAATTTACAAAAATATACTGAGCAGAGCAGAAACTGCCCTCTCTACCATATGCTTATTGTGCAGGGTTACTGAGAATAACTAAGGACAGGAAATAGAGGATTATAGAATTAGAGCTGATCAAAGACCATTTTGTCCCACTTTTCCATTTGAGAGAGAAAGTGAGGGGAAGTGCAAAAAGTTACAAAGCAGGGACCTTAGACCCTTTGAACTTCAATTTCAGTGCCTTGGCCCTACACCATAGGCTGGGGGCACAGGGTATGTGAGAAGAAATAAGGGCAGGAGTTATAGGGTCTTCAATCAAGGACTGGAAGGGACTTTGGAAGACATGAAGTTTATTTTATAAATGAGGAAAGCTAATTCTGGGATAAAACAGTAATGTGGACCAAGCAGCCACAGTTTCAGTCAATCTCACTGGACTTTCTCTCTGTCTCTCTGTCTCTGTCTCTGTCTCTGTCTCTCTGTCTCTCTCTCTCTCTGTCTCTCTCTCTCTCCCTCCCTCCCTCCCTCTTTCCCTCCACTCCTCTTTCTATCTCCCCCCTTTCCCTCCATTTCTTTCCCCCTTTCTCATCTCCATCTCTCTTTCTCTTCTTATCTTTCTCCTCTTCACTTTCCCTCCTTCTCTTGTTTCTCCCCCTCTTCCTTCTCTTTCTTCTCCTTCTCCTTCTCCCCCTCATCCTCATTCTTCTTCTTCTTTCTTCCTCCCTCTCTCCCTTTTCTCTCTCTCTCTCTCTTTTTCTATTTCACAAAGGAAGGCTCCTCACTGAAGAGGGAAGAGCAGAGGGCTATATTTGGAATGAATGGGATATAGAAAACAAAGGACATCAATTCAAATAAAGGGAAAAAACCCTAGCCACACTAGAAAAGAATAAAGATTCTGCTTGGGAGGAGGAACAAAAAAGCCACTTGTTATTATAGTTCTTTGGAACAGACAGCCTTGTCCCAGCCAAAGCATGGGCTAAACCTTAGCAGGAAATGTGAAAGCTTCTAGACTTCCTTGGAGCAGATTCACTTCCTGTCCAGGATTATAGGGAGTAACACAAATAGTAGACAGAACTAAAGGCAGAAGGGATGGTCTTCTATAGAGCAAAAAAGATCTTTTTCAAGGTGGCCACAAAGTAGGCCTTCATTGACTAGAGAATAACTGGATATCTCATGCCATATGACTATAAGGGGATGTTGTCATTAAATGGATAAAATATTTATTAAGCTTGTGGCAGGCACTGTGTTAAGTATTGGAAATATAAAGAAAAAAAAAAAAAAACAGTCCCTGCCCTTAGCGAGATTACTTTCTAGTGGGATTTGTACTTCCAAACACAGACTACCTCTTGACCTCTGCCCCCAGTGACCTTCTTTGTACAATGACAATTCATTGACCCCCCAGGACTTTCCCCAGATTGGTGGGCTCCTCCTTGAACACCTATTTGAGACAGCACCCATACCAGTCATTTGCTCCTTTCTACCTTAGACCAGTCCATGATGCCCCAGATCACTTCTGCGCCTTGCCCCTGCATGGGTACCCTCCTCATTCCTTCCTCACCATCTCAGATCCCTTAGGACATATATGAAGAATTAAAAACAAACAAACAAACAAAACATCCAATGTGGTCACAGAGTCAAGTATAAGAATATATGAATTAGGGGCATCCTCGATGAGGATATTAGTAGTCCTATGATGGACCACATGTCTTTCCCATTGTGCAATCAACTGAGAGTAATAGAGACTATAATATTCCCCTGTACTTGATATTTGTCAATTTTACTTTTTATACGTTATACTTTTATAATGAGATTTGTTAGAACAAAACGCTATTTCAAAACTTGTTGTCTCCCATCCATATATCAGAATTATTAAAAGGTTCTTTGGAGATATAATATCAAAAGTAACCTGTTCAGTGAATCTCTGATAATAAATATCAAGTCAGATGTAAAATAGATATTTGCTTCTCAAAGGTATGTTACCATGGACAAGATGGAATATAATCTCAACAAAAGAGGAAGTCAATGTGAATAAAGAGGTCCTCCAAATGCTTCTGTTTATTGATGATATAGTATTGATTTCATTGAGCCCCAAGGCCAATGCCTCCTAGACAGGATTTGTAATCACTCAAGGGAATACGACCTGACATTCACACAGGAAAGACCAAGTGGATGAAACATGTCTGTTGGCTAGATTTCAACCTGAATCTAAGCGGTTACCCATATTGAATTTGTCCAAATACATTTATATCTGAGGTATACAGATGACAGTGAGCTGGCCCCAGAATATAGCATAAGGAAGAAGGTAGGCTGGATTGTTTTCAAGAAACTGCAAAACTTTTTTTTAATGATCACAAGCTTCCAATGAAAGCAAAAGCCTATCTTTTCAGACAATGATAATAATGAGAAAGGGATGGAAAAATATGAATGACTGTCCACCTAGGGTTCATTTTGGGAAGAATATTGTAGTTATTGACTATAAAATCATTCTGTTTTCTCATCTGTTAGATTTAGTTGTCAGTAGTATTGAAATGGTGAAGTCTAGGTTTGCTCTTATTAATAATATGAAAAATAGTAGTAACTAACATTTATATAGTACTTACTGTGCCCCAGGCACTGTGCTAAGCTTATCACATTATTATTTCATTTGAGATAAACTCTGAAAGGTAGGTGCCATTATTATCCCCATTTTATAGATGAGGTCTGTTCATTTTTGTCTGACTCTTTGTGACCCCATTTGGGAGTCTTCCTGATTTCAAGCTTGGCACTCTATCCACTATTATCACCTAGTTGCCGGATGATGATAATAATAATAATAATGATATTTATAAAGTGCTTTAAGGTTTACAAAGAAAAAACCTTTACATTTGATTTTCACAGCCCTAGGAAGTAGTTGTGATTATTATCCCCATTATACAGATAAGGAAATTGAAGCTCAATTGTAACTTGTAGATTATAGCTTGTCCAAGATCACACTGCTAGTCAATCTAAGGTAGATTCTGAACTCAGTTCTTCCTCTGATTTAGAGAGGGCGGGATTTAAGGGGTATTCATAGCAATTGCAATCACTGAGCAGCAGAGAAATCCACAGAATGTAGTTAATAAGGATGATAAGCCAACTCAAATCATTACAAATGAAGCTCATCAATCTGTGAGCCACAGCTGCTGGGAGCACTATCAGATTGGGGATTAACTTGCAAAAATCCAGATTGAAATATACAGAATATCTGTACCTCACAAGACTCCCCATTTGCAGGCATTTACCCAGTTACAATGAGCCTCTGTTTGCTTCCAGGTACTGCCTCCTTTCTGCAAGATACATTCACTCTCATCACCTTTGAACTTCTGACTGTGTACTTTTATTTGCTTTGGAGGAAAGCACATTGGTTTAGAATTATTGCTCGTTCAAAGGCAAACTCTCCAATTCTCTTTGGAGAACATTCTATCTTTTTCTAAATCATCGTTGGCTGACAAAGCGATGGCTGATGTAACTGCCTTGTACAGTCCCTAACAGGTCTCTTTCTAGTATTCCATTCTTTTGATTCTCCTTCTCCATAATCCCCAGCCCTTAGCACAGAGCCAGACACATAGTAATAAATGCTTGTTGATAGATTGGCCATACATCAAGAGGTGACCAAGTAATTTTGAACCCTCTAGTATAAAAGGAAAGGGAGGTGGGGAAAGAGTTCCCTTTTTTAAGGATTGACAGGGATTTATTTTTTTTCCTCATTCTAGCTGCCTAGTGCTGGGTTTGAATATCCTTATTCATGTATTTATAGGGAATGCTATGAATGTTCCTAGAATTGCAGAATTTTAAATGTAGGGTCTTATTCTAATCAGCAAGGAGAACAAACTCTAATATGTGGCTGTCGTGGAATATTCCCGCACCCAAAGGACAGATAAGTATGGAGAATTTCAGAACAAGTAGGATTTTTTTTTAACCTGGGACAAAGACAGTTCTATGTGCAAGGTGGTGGGAACATGACGGCAGGAAGGAAAAATTAACAATGGAGAAAAAGAAGGACTTTGTTGGCTACAATCAGTCTTAGGATGCATTTGTATCTGGAAAAGGAGCTGATCATCTGATCTCACAGGCTATATCATGTTTCTCAAGCAGGTCTGCCTTCTTTCACAGCCCAGTAATAAATAAATATATATATAGTAATATAAATATAATAAAAATATATTCATTAATAAATATATATAGTAAATATAAACATTACAAATATATATTCATTAATAAATAAATATATTATATTAATAAATATAAAATAATAAATAAAAGCATTAGTTTATGATCCATTATGAAGTTAAGACCAGGATGGAACAACAGTCTCCGACTGCCGTAAGAAGGGATGTTATATAATTGTCCTACTCTTCCATCATATCAGTACCTGAGACAAAGCCCTAGCAACTCCACCCTAGTTAGTCTTTTCAAAGGATTCAGAGAAACATGGACAAGTCATGTCGATTTTTTAGTTTCTTTGTCTGTAAAATGAGTAAGTTGGGCTCAATGGCCTTTAAGGTCCCTTCCAGCTCTCAATCTATGATCGTGCTAGATATGGTATAGAGTGATATCGAGAGGGAAAAAAAAGCAAACTTCAAAGACCACAACAAGTTCAATAAAGACAATATTCTGAAGCAACCTAAAACAGGGTGTTCCAAAAGTCTTGGGGCAATTATAAGCAAAGCTTGGTTTTAAACATCATCATTATTATTGTTATTAAAATGAATGCATGTTTCTCTCCTTTCTGTTAACAGTCAGTAAAGCAGAAAAGTGATATGATGTCACAATATTAGAGGGAACTATTTGATGTGAGGTATCTTATAATAAAATATAATACATATGATATAAATAATAAATATAATAAAACAAAATTAGTCACTATATGTCTTTTTCTCAGAATGTAATTTATGAGAACAGAGAGGTAGTGTGGGTTAGTGGATAGAGTGGATAGAGAAATTGCTTCTTGCTCAGCAGATATTGCCTGGGCAAATCATTTAATTTCTTACTGCCTCAGGAGACAAATCCAGCCCTCACAATTTTTGTACCATAAAATTTTAAAATGTAAAGGTCCTTTTGGGCTCGTTTTTGTTGTTGTCAAGTGCTTCAATCGTGTCTGACTCTTTGTGATCCCATTTATGGCTTTCTTGGCAAAGATTTTGGTTTGCTATTTCCTTCTCCAGTTCATTTTACAGATGAAGAAACTGAGGTAAATAGGATTAAAGGATTTGTCCAGAGTCATACAGCTAGTAAATGTCTGAAGATGGATTTGGACTTCCTGACTCCAGGCCTGGTACTCTACTTATAAAAATTGCCATTTTTATCTCACAGACTGTACAAAAAAAAAAAAAATAGCAGGTTGGATTTGACCCATAGGCTGTTTGCTTTTTCTTCTCACCTATAGCTGGAATTTCCCTATGCTGATGAACTCATAGATCTGAAACCCCACAAAAAGGAATTTATGATCATTCAAACCACTCTGAATTTAAAAGTTTATATTCCTGGTTTGGGGTCTGTTTGCTCTATTATTCATATTGTAAATACAAGACAGAGAGGGTCCTTTCAGACCTAAAACGATAAGCCCATGATTTCTGGGGGCCCACATTACTGGATGGTAGAGTCTCTTAAAAGTAGCCAGCCCGCCTCTCCCCATTCCAGCTGGAGAGTATAAATAGGGTGCTAGGAGTAGGGAGGGAAAGAGGAGGAGAAATGAATGATTCAAACCTTGCTCAGCTTTTCTCCTCTAAAGCAAACAAAAATATGAACCATGGTCAGAGCACCTCACACTTTTTTTTTCATGAGATCTACTTATATGAGTCATAAAACCACATAAGTTAAAACAATTTGCTTATTTAAAACAACACAGATTTAAATTTCCCTGAGTGGAACATCAAGGTCCAGGCAACAGGGTTTCTGCTTGATTGGAGAATTCTCCCCTTAGAGTAAAGCAAAGACTATTTTTTTCTCGTGTGTTTATGTGTGTATGCATGTGTTTAACTCACAAGCCTAAATCATTTCTACTCTTTTTTAGTAGACTTTAAAAAGAGTAGAAATGTTTTAGACTTAAGGACTTAAATCTCAGATGGGATAGTCAGAGGATATTTCAAATAAAGCACCCCAAGTTTAAAGGGCTCCTCTGATAACTGTCTACCTTTGAAACAACTTATTAAGCTTATTATTTGCCCTGAGCAAAATCCAGGAAACCCAGGGTCCACTGGAGACATATAAAAGAAGTAAAATCTGTTTTTACTCTTTTCTCCCTCCTTTTGGTATGAGATGTTCTTCCATGTCCCCATACAATGTTTAACAAAATATTAGAATTATATGCAGAGCCATAAATAGGGATTTTTTTGAAAAACTACATTTTTGATGCTCACAATCCAGGCATTAGTATCATTATTTTAACACATTTTAACACATAAGAAACCTAAGATGAGATGAGGCTAAATAATTTGTCCAGTTTCAGAGGCAATATTTAAATCCATGTTTCTTCAAGTCCTGAACCCCTTCCACTTAGCATCTTGCCTCCCTTATTCATAAATTGCTCAGAGGGGGGAGGAGACAGGTAATTGTTATTAGCCCCCAAATTTACTATATTCTGTATAGATTGATAACTCTAGTTGAGCACCCAGTCCTTGAATGAAAGATACATGTTTTCCTAAAGGCAGTGGTGTATTCCAGGTAGAATTCGTAGCATGCAATCAGAAAGACCCGGGTGCAAATATACCTAGCCTTGGTACACTTGTACCACTAAGTAGTTCTGCATGAAGAATAGAGGTAAAATGGGAAACCTGAACCATTTACAGACAGGAGAGGGGAGGAAGGGAAAAGGAAGGAAATAAATATGCCAAGGACTATGTGAAAAGCTGGAAATACAAAAAGAGACAAAAAAGAATATCCCTGCCTTCAAAGAGCTTATAATTGAAGAGGATACAACATACAACTATATACAAAGTGTACTATATACTATATACTATATGCAGAATAAAGGAATAGTTACCAGAATGTAAATATTGAAATTAAGAAGGGTTGAGGAAGATTTCTACCTCTCCTAATCAGTGTCATGCCTTATAATAAAGAATAACAAAGAAATAAAAAAAATAGTAAAGCAAATCCAGCACTTCCACCTAGCCTATCAATATACACATATTCCTTCCTAGATCCCCACTTCTCCAAGGAGAGGTAAGTCCATTTTATTATCTCTCCTTCAGGTCAAGTTTGGTCATTATAATTACCCAGAATTGTTCTTTTCATCTCCATAGTTGTAGTCACTGAATATGGACTTTTTTGGGTTCTGCTTATTTTACTCTGTATCAGTTCAGTTAGTTACCAAGCATTTATTAAGCATCTACTATATGCCAGGCACTTGCTGTAGATCTGGATTCAAATCTTGCCTTTATAATTTATAACATATAACCTTAGCTGTCTCAATTTCCCCCTATCTAAAATGAGAAGGGGCCTTTAAGATTCCATCTTTTAAAAAAGTAAAATGGGATTCAGCATCTGTGGTTCCAAAAGTAATTATATGCACCAGTGGAGTTCAGATCCTAGAACACAACAGTTGTCCAAAAAAGGAAGAGTTCAGGGTTTGGATTGGGGGAACCTCAGCTCAATTTTGACTCTGCCCCTTAACTACTTGTGACCCTAGGTAAGTCAATTAAAATTTATGGGTCTCAGGTTTCTCATCTATAAAATGAGAAAATTGGACTAGGTAGCCAGTGGGGCCCCTTATCACTAAATCTGTTACCCTATGATCTATGATCTTAGGTTTACAGTGAGACATTTAAAAAAAAACCAATATTCTATATGTGATGATGAAAGACTTGCTTCTTCTCAGTGGTTCAGTGATTCAAAGCAATCCCAATAGAATTTGTACAGAAAATGCCATCTGCATCCAGAAAAAGAATTATGGAGATTGAATGTAAATCAACACGTTATGTTCACTTCTTTTTCTGTTTTTTTTCTCCTAACATGATTCATAAAGCAATGTGTATTAAAAATAAATAAATTTTTGAAAATAATATTCTATTTTCCCTAGTAAAGACAATTTTTAACATTCTTTTCTTTTTTAAATTTGAATTTCAAATTGTGGGGCTATTGAAATTGTTCTGTTAGGTATTCTCTAGGGGAACTTGGGAAAATGATTTTCTCTTTCTGAGCCTCAATTTCCTCATCTATAAAACAAAAAGGTTGATAAGGGATTCTTAATGTGGAGTCTTCAACTGGTTTATAAATAGATAGCAAGGGGTCCATGAATTTGGATGGAAAAAAAATACATCATGATTTCACAAGTTTAGAACTGCTTGGATTTAGCATTGACTCTGAGAAGGAATCCCTAAACTTTATCAGACACTGTCAGAGGGTTCAGGACCCTACACCAGATGGTCGTTCCAGCTCTATGACACATAAAGGACAGCAGCACACAGGAGTCCTTCGTAAAAAAACTTCTTCCCACATAACACTGGGAATTCCTGCAGGGGTTTCTCTCGGCATGCTTCCAAGGTTCAGCAGTTGGAGCAAATGCTTCCAGACTGACACTTCCTGGCCATTCTCTAGCATGGAGTATAGCCCACTATATTGTTTGGTTCAGACGTCAAGCCTAGCTGCTTGAGTCTTTTTGCAATGACCCTCACTCTGTCTCTGTCTTTGTTCGTGTCTGTTTGTCTGTGTCTGTTTGTCTGTCTCTCTGTGTCTGCCTCTGTTTGTCTCCCTCCAGAATATTCCCTCCCTTTTTCTCTCTCCTTCTTAGTTTTAGTCTCTACCTCTGTCTGTCTCTCTTTCTCTCTCTCTTTCCTCCTCCTCCTCCTCCTCTTTTTCCTTTTTCTCATCCTCCTCCTTTTTTCTTTTTCTTTCTTCTTCTTTGTCTGTCTGTCTCTCTTTGTCACTCTGTATGTGTCTGTGTCTCTGTGACCTTCTGTCTGTCTCTCTCCCTCCTCTCTGTTTCTGTCTGTATTTGTCTCTGTGTCTGTCTTTCTCTGTCTCTCTGTCTGTCTCTTCCTCTTTTTCTCTGCCTTTCTTCCTTTCTCTTTCCCTCCCTCTCTCTTAAAGAGAGAGTTTCTTCCTCCCCTCCCCCCATGTATTTATAACTACTAGAATGATTGAAGAATCACACAGATTTACCAAATTGGAGAGTTAGCTTATGAGAATTTGGATTTTGGATAAATAACTACTCTTACAAGTGATTATTTTAAGTATCAGATTCAATTGTTTATAAGACAAGAAAGAATAGCTGAGATGAAAATTCTCTTCCACACAGGCTATCAAATGCCTTTGGAATGAAATTTTTAGCTTTGGGATTATGCTCCTCCCTTAGCCTAATATTTTGCAAATTGGATAAGTGGAAGGTTTTTTTTTTTTTTTTTTTTTTTTTTTTGAGAATCAAGAAACTATGTGGTCACTTTCCAAAACAAGTATTTCCCACACTAGAGAGGAAACTGTAAAGTCAGGAGGGAGAAAGTGGAACAAAGAGAGGGTCCACTGAGATGCAACTGCACAAAAGTGAAGAAGCAAAATGGTGGATCCAGAGAAATATCCAAGGTCAAAGTTAAATGGAGTGTCAGGTGCAATTTAACGTGGCTGAATTGTACTATTTCTGAATAAAATCTTGGGGGTTTCTACCTTGTATTTTTACTTATTTTATAGAGTGCTGGGTCTGGAGTTGGAAAAACTGAGTTCAAATCCAACTTCAAATATTTACTGAGTGATCCTGGGCAAATCCCTTAACTTCAACTTACCTCAGTTTCCTCATTTGTAAAATGGGAATAATAATAGTATCTACCTCTCATGGTTGTTATTGAGAGAATCAAATGAGATAATATTTGTAAAATTTTTATCCCCAAAGCTCCTGATACATGTTGTTATTGTATTGTTTCAGTTGTACTCGATTCTTTGCAACTTCATTTAAGTTTTCTTGGCAGAGATACTGAAGTGATTTGCCATTTCCTTTTCCAACTCATTTTACAGATGAGAAAACAGATGCAAACAGAATGAAGTGACTTGCCCAAGGTCACACAGCTGTCTGAGGTTGGATTTGAACTCATGAGGATGATTCTTCCTATTTCTAAGCTTGATGCTTTATCCACTGCATTATTTAGCAACCCTGCCTGGTACATAGTAAGTGCTATATAAATACAAGATACTTTTACTATTATTACTTATTTATCCTAGATTTTGAGTTGATGTCCCACTTTTGCCTCTAGTAGGTCCAACGAAAAAGACTACTGGAAAATTTAAAAAAATGATATGGAGAAAATGAAATGCAGATGATTCTTAAAAGGGGAAAAACATTGATGGATGGCTTTGACAAAAAAAAAAAAAAACACCAGCTTTTGTTGCGAGGTTATTTCTCTTTAGTAATGTAATTCAATTTAATTAAACCAACATTTATGAAAGAACAACTACATGTGAGGCAGAAAGAAAAAAAGGAAGAAAAAAGAAAGAAAGAAAGAAAGAAAGAAAGAAAGAAAGAAAGAAAGAAAGAAAGAAAGAAAGAAAGAAAGAAAGAAAGAAAAAAGGAAGGAAGGAAGAAGGAAAAAATAAGAAAAGAGAGGGAGGAAGAAGGAAAGAGAAATGAAAGCAAGTGAGGAAGAAAAGAAAGAATACCTTCTAAAGGAGGAAAAAAGAAAAAGAATGGAAGGAAGGAAGAAGGATAAAAGAAAGGAAGAAAAAGGCAGAAAGGCAGAAAGGAAGAAAGGAAAGAAAAAATGGAGGGAATATAAAAAAAGAAATGGAAGAAAGAATGAGAGGGAGCAAGGAAAGAAGGAAATAAAAAAGGAAGAAAGAAAGAAAGAAAAAAAGAAAGAAATTGTGAGCTGTTAGCCCCTTGATTCAGTTAGGTCTCTAGGACAATTCTAGTACTTATAAAGGAAGAGTACTAGCCCAAATCATATGATCAAGAGGGCCTGGCAGACATTCCTCCTACCACTGAAACAGAGGAAGAGACAAGATTCTTCTCTTGAAGGCCAGGCTGCATGCCTGGGATTTGGTTCCACTGTAGCCTTGGCTGAAGTTCTATAAAGCAATAGAGGAAATCATTCTACCAGGAATGCCTTCTAGGGCATACTTTGAACCAGGGTCAGCATGGTAGAGGACACACAGCTATGGTGTAGGGGAAAATTATTGGATTTAGAGGATCATAAAGTTAGAATGCTAAAGCTGGAAGAAAATTTGGAGATCCTTTTATCCAACTTCTAAATGGTTGGACAAACCATTCAGTCATTTCTCAGTCATGTCAGACTCTTCAATGACCCCCTTTGGGGTTTTCTCAGAAAAGACATTGGAGTGGTTTGCCATTTCCCTCTCCAGCTCATTTTACAGAGGAAGAGACTTGCCCTGAGTTACTGTTGTTTTTTTGTCCTTTGTTCTCTCTCTCTCTCTCTTTCTCTCTCTCTCTCTTGCAGAGGCAATTGGGGTTAAGTGACTTGCCCAGGGTCACATAGCTAGGAAGTGTTATGTATCTAAGGACAGATTTGAACTCAGGCTGTCCTTTGTTCTTAAAGATAACCATGATTTTATGACATACAAGTGAATTGGATTTAAGTGAGGGAGGGCTG
>JAJPUD010019379.1:2118-26673 GCA_023553655.1 Myrmecobius fasciatus | reverse complement strand
ATTGGAGGAAAGTTCTCCCTTATCATTTTTGAGACTAATAATTTGATTTTCCTCTTTCCTTTTTCTAATCAAATTAATTAAAGGCTTATGTATTTTGTTGTTTTTTTCATAAAACCAACTATTAGTTTTATTTATTAATTCAATAGTTTTCTTATTTTCAATTTTATTGATCTCCCCTTTAATTTTCAGAATTTCCAATTTGGTATTTAATTGAGAGTTTTTAATTTGGTCTTTGTCTAGCTTTTTTAATTGTAAGCTCAGTTCATTAATCTTCTCTTTCTCTGTTTTACGCAAGTAAGCATCTAGAGATATAAAATTACCCCTTATAACCACTTTAGCCGTGTCCCACAAATGTTGGTATGTTGTCTCATTGTTGTCATTCTCCTGGATGAAATTTTTGATTGTGTCTATAATTTGCTCTTTCACCCATTCATTCTTCAGGATTAGATTATTTAATTTCCAAATAACTTGTGGTTTATTTTCTCCTGGCCGTATATTACATGTGAGTTTTATTGCATCATGATCTGAGAAGGATGCATTTACTATTTCTGCTTTTCTGCATTTGATTTTGAGGTTTTTATGCCTTAACACCTGATTAATTTTTGTATAAGTTCCATGAACCCCTGAGAAAAAAGTATCCTCCCTTCTATCACCATTCAATTTCCTACAGAGATCTATCATACCTAACTCTTCTAGCCTTTTGTTAACCTCCCTAACTTCTTTCTTATTTATTTTGTGATTTGATTTATCTAATTCTGAGAGAGCAAGTTTGAGATCCCCCACTAGTATAGTATTACTGTCTATTTCTCCTTGCATCTCTCTTAACTTCTCCTCTAGGAATTTGGATGCTATACCACTTGGTGCATATATGTTAATTATTGATACTGCTTCATTGTCTATGGAACTCTTTAGTAAAATATAGTTTCCTTCCTTATCTCTTTTGATTAGATCTATTTTTGTTTTTACTTGATCCAAGATAAGGATTGCTACCCCTGCGTTTCTTTGTTCACCTGAAGCATAGAAGATTCTGCTCCAGCCCTTTTCCTTCACTCTGTATGTATCTCTATGCTTTAGATGTGTTTCTTGTAAACAACATATTGTAGGATTTTGGCTTGTAATCCAGTCCGCTACCCGCTTCCGTTTTATGGGAGAGTTCATCCCATTCACATTCACAGTTAAAATAACTATATCTGTATTCCCTGTCATCTTATTTACCCAGAGTTATGATTTTCTCATCCCTTTCCCCTCTCTCCCTTCCCCCCTCCCCAGTACTTTGCTCTTGATGACCACCTCCCACCAATAATCCTCCTCCCTTTAGAGTCCCTCCCTCTCCTTTATACCTTTCCCCTAATCCTTCTATTAGTTTATCCCTTTCCTTTTCCCCCCTCCCTCCTACCTTCCCACAAGGAGGGTCAGACCTTTCTTTGAAGCAAATGTGTCTGATATACTCTCTTAGAGTCCAATCCAATGAGAGTAAGGTTTACACAATACTCATTGCCCTCCATTCTTTCCCTCAATTATATTAGATCTTCTATGTCTCTTTATCAGATTTTGACTTATTTTACCTCCTTTATTTTTACTTTATTTTCCCTCCTTTCCCCCCTCCCCCCTTTTTCTTTTTCAGTATGCTATCCCTTCCACCTCTAATTTCTTTTCCATTATTATTAAAGAACAGTCAAATTATACTGCCATTCTTTAAGGTTACCTATAGTAGAAATATAGTTCTCAAGAGTTTTCCTTTTTACCTTTTTATGCTTCTCTTGAGTTCTCTATTTGGAGGTCAAATTTTTGGTTCAGATCTGGTCTTTTCATTAGAAATAGGTGAAATTCTCCTGTATCATTGAATGACCATCTTCTTCCCAGGAAGATGATGCTCATTCAAGCTGGATAACTTATTCTTGGCTGTAATCTAAGTTCTTTTTTTGCTTTTCGGAATATCTGATTCCACGCCCTTCGATCCTTTAAAGTGGAAGCTGACAGATCCTGTGTAATTCTGATTACAGTTCCTCGGTATTTGAACTGTTTCTTTCTAGCTGCTTGCAATATCTTTTCCTTGGTGCGATAGTCCTGAAATTTCCCACAATATTCCTTGGGGTTTTAATTTTCGGGTCTCTTTCTGGAGGTGATCGGTGAATTCTTTCAATGCCAATTTTGCCTTCTGATTCTAAAACATCAGGGCAATTCTCTTTCATGATTTCCTTTTCATCGTGGCTTTCAGGGAGTCCGATAATCCTTACATTTTCTCTCTTGGATCTGTTTTCCAAGTCAGTTGTTTTTCCTAGGAGATATTTCATATTTTCTTCTATTTTTTCATTTTATTGTTTTTGTTTGACTGATTCTTCAAGTATTATTGAGTCATTTACTTCTATTTGTTCAATTTTAATTTTTAAAGTATTATTTCCTTCAGTTATCTTTTTTAGCTCCTTTTGTAGCTGGCTAATTGAATTTCTTGATTCAATGCATTCTTTTTCCATTTTGCCAATTTTGTTTTTCAGTGAATTGTTGTCTTTTTCTAATTCTCCAATTTTGTTTTTCAGTTCACCATTTTTATTTTCCAGTGAATTGGTGATTTTTCCCAATTCACCAATTTTGTTTTTCAGTGAACTGTTTTCTTTTTCCAATTCACCAGTCCTATTTTCCAGTTTTTGATATTTCTGTTGCACTGATCTCAATTTATTTCCCCATTCTTCTTCTAGCTCTCTTTTGAGATTCTTAATGCAATCTTCCAGGTACGCCTTCTGAAAGGGAGACCAACTTATGTCTGCCTTTGTGGCTTCATCTGGCATTGTTTTCATAATGTCAGGATCTGGGGACTGTTCTGTTTTTTCTCTGTAAAAGCTGTCTATGGTGAGAGCTCTCTTCTGCTTCTTGCTCATGATTTAAAGTTGGGATATCGGTCACCAGTAGAGAATACTTCAACAATTTGTATTTGCACTGGGGCAGTTTGCCGAGTTGACTTATGGTCTGATGCTGGTTGGGCTATATTTGTTTTAGTACCATGTTTTCAGCTGCTGTCGATCCACCCTTTACCAAAGGCAGATCTGCCAAAGCACCTGCCAGCAAGCAGAGCAAAGTGGCCCAGGAGTCTCCCAAGGGCTTCCTTGGTGCCTAAAATTCGCCCCTCCATTGCAGCCCTGACTTCTGACCCCACTGGAGTCTGTTTGTGATCAGAGGCTGATTTCCCCTGAGGCTAAACTTCTCTGGAGTTCTTTCCAGGTAGATTTTTGATAGAAGTGCATTGTAGTCCAAATGTTTGGCTGAGCTCTCACTCCAAAACCAGTTCCAAGGCTCACTTTTTCTGCGTCTGAGGGGAGGTCTCAGGAGTTCACAGAGAACGCTGACTGCAGTTCGCCATCTTGGCTCCGCCCCCCTACTGAATGAAATATTAAAATTAAAGCTCCCAGGAATATTACATCCAAATTCCAGAAATTCCAGATCAAGCAGAAAATATTGTAAGCATTCAGAAAGAAAAAATTCTGGTGGAGCCACTGTCAGGATAAAACAAGTTTAGCAGTTTCTATATTAAAGTATCTGAGGGCTTGGAATATAATATTCTACAGAGCAATGGAATTAGCATTACAACAAAGAATCATATACTCAGAAAAGCTGATGGGGGTAGGGATGAAGGGGAGAATCTGGAATTCAAAGCTTTACAAACAAATATTTAAAAATTGTTTTACACATATCAGGTTAAATAAAAATATTAACTAAAATAAAAATTGTTTAAAAAAAAGAAAATGACTATTTCTATTATTTGTTCTTTAAACAACTCATTATTTAGGACTAGTTTACTTAGTTTGCAATTCATTTTAATCTACATTCCTCTATGTTTTTATACAATGTATGTTTTGCAATATTCTCTTAAATTATAATTTTATATTTCTATTTTTCTACATTTCATTGTGAGCATTAATGCCCTAATTTATCTTCACCTTTTGGATAATGCCATCTATCACTGGAAGAAAATAATATATTTTTTTCTATTTCCCTTCCATTTTCTTGAGAAGTCTATACTATTTAACTTTTCTAAAATTAGATTCAAATTCTTAAATTCTTCCTTATTTATTTTTGTGTAAATTTAACTAGTTTTGAGAAGAGAAAGTTGAAGTTTCCCTAATAGTATCTTTTTATTATATTTATTCCTATTAGTCATTTAATTTAGCCTTTAAAATTTGGCCGCTATACCATCATATATGTTTAATTTTGTTCTTACTTTGTTGATTATGGTACTTTGTGCAAGACATAGTGTTTTTTTATCTATTTTAATTATTTTAGTTTGTTTTTTTTTGTTTTTTGTTTTTTCCTTGAGATTATGATTGCCATCTTTATTTATTTATTTATTTTGCTTCAGACTGAAGCTTTTTATCTTTGCACTATGTGCTTGTATCTCTGCTTCAATTTGTTTCTTGTAAATAATACATTGAAGAATTCTGGTTTTTATCCATTCTGCTATCTGCTTTTGTTTTATAGGTGAGTTTATCACATTTGCTTTTTTTTTTTTTTCTTTTAGATAATCAAAGTTAAATGGCTACTTGGGGTCATATAGTGAAGAACTGTTTGAGGCCAGCTTTGAGCTCCTTGGGTTTTTCTGAGCTCAAGTTCAGTGCTCTATCCACCACATCACCTAACTGCCATTCATAATCATTTTTATGATTTTAACTGTTTTATTTACTCTATCATATTTCCTATTTATGCTTCTCTCTTTATCCTTTTGCCCTGTCCTCTTTCACAAGTGCTTTGCTTCTGCCCACTAACTTTCTCAATTAACACTCTCTTCTCTTTTGGTACCCCCCTTATCTTATTTCCCTTTCTTCCTACTTCTCTATAGGGTAAAATAGATTTTTATATCCTGAGTTATGTGACTCTGAGTCACTTCTTATGATGATAATGTTCAGAGCTATACCTCATTTGCTCTATACCCCCCCCCACTGAAAAGGTTCTTTTACAACACTTCATGTGAAATAATTCATCCCATTTGACCTCTCTCTTCACTCTACTTTTAGTATAGTCTGTTTTCTCAATATCCTATTATTTAGGGGAGGTTTTGGATTTTTATTCTATTATAATCAACTTATATCTGTGCCTTCTGCCAATGTATATTTCTTCTAATGGTCCTCATATTGATAGTATTTTTAAGAGTTACAAGAATAATCTTCCCATGTAGGAATGTAAACTCTTTTATTATATCTAATTCCAAATATCTCCCTATCTTTTTTTTACCTTTTTATGCTTTTTTTAATCTTGTATTTGAAAATCATAGTTTCATTTCATCAAGAATACTTGAAAGTTCTCTATTTCAATGAATGTCTATTTTCCCTGAACGATTAATTGCAGTTTTACTGGGAGAAGGATTCTTGATTATAACCTAACTTTTTTTTTTATTTTGCAAAAATTTCTTCAGTCCTTTAACAGAGAAACTACTAAATCCTGTATAATCCTGAGTGTGGCTCTACAGTAACTGGATTTTTTTTTCATTCTTGCTGCTTGCAGAATTTTTCAGAATTGTGATTGGTAGATTCTTTGCATTTCTATTTTATTGTTTAATTTTAGCATATCAGGGTAGTTTTCCTTGGCATATTTTTACAATATAACATCCAGACTCCTTTATTATTAATAATATTTTGACAATAGGGTGTATTGTATGAGCATTTTATAGGTACAGGTTTATTGAGCCTCTTCTGTTGCTTTATTCAGTTGCTATCTAATTAGAGTGCTTGTCCTTTTACACTGTTACTGCTCTTTGAACTTTATTTTGAAAGAAGATTGTGGCATGAGGAAATTGATGCCATGATGTTGAATTGAATTGAATCTAAGTGAAGGAGGATTGTACAAAGTCACCAGATGCCCTTTCTCCTTTGAAGCTATCTGTGTCCAGTGATAAGATTTTGATCTGGATGAATGGCAATGGCCCCACATGCAGTGGAAAGACTTTGTTCTATCTAAGGTAAGTTCTTTAACAGTTTGACTGAGGCAATACGCAGTCATTAATTAAAATTAGATAAGAATTGAGAAAGAGAATGGCTTTTTTTTATCTAGTCCAAAAAAGTATGTGTATATGTGCATGCACTCATATATGCATACACATATGTGTTTGTTTACATATGCACATGTGTACATTGCATGTCTCTGTGTATCTATAAATCTGGGAGGGGAAGACCCTCAGAGTTTCTAATCAAAACAGAAACAATTCCTATTTGCATTCAGTCTGAGCCAATGACCAAGTAAGGTTTCACCTGGAACCTATTAGTGGTTAATCAATGATTGTCAGAGTGATTTGTGTTTAAAGAATAATCCTTAAGGGAGTCTTCCAGTCTGTAAAACTCAAGATATCATGTAAAGTTTCAGAAGAGAGGAGACGAAAAGAAAGGAGAGGACAGAAGAAGAATTCAATGTTGGGAACAAGAAGTCCTTTTGATTTAACGTAATATATTTATTTTAGATGTGTCAGATGTTATCATTATATACATTTGAGTTTGACATGTCTTTTTTATTTATGTAGAATTACCTAAGGGTAAAAAGTCAATAGCAAGCAATAAAAAATTTGCACAGTTATAATAAGAAAACCAGATTGTACATGTAAATATTCCTAACCTAATCTTTAGTATATACATTTATTTTCAAAATGGAGCATCACAAACCAATGGAGCACTTAAGAAAGTTTTATCAAATTAATAGTTTAATTGCATGCACATTTGACTTTTTTTTAAAGAGACCATATTATCAGTTTATCAGCCATAGCACAGCACTACTATTACTGTTAAATAAAGGAAATAGTTTGATTCTTTATTAACATTATTTTTATTAAAAATTTGAACTCAGTACATGGTTATGAACTACATAATGGTATACATGTTAGTTTGCCAACAGATTCAGAGAAAGACCTAGTTAATAGGTTGCTCTTTAATAGGAAAAGAAATTTAGTAATAATGTTCTAAGAGTATAAAATGCTTATGTTCTGGTAGCATGGTATAGACAGATCAAATGTCTCATTTTAAAATTGAAGAAATTAAAGTTCTGAGTAGCAGATAAATTTCTCTTGGAATATACTTTTTTATCCAAATCTGGAGAGCTGTATAACTATACCGGCACTTTTAGAATCATTTTTAAATAAAGCATGATAAAAATGACATTACTTCTGAGATTATAGTAAAAATAGTGATGTTAGCATTGTGAGATTTTTTTATTGTGTCTACATTTGTGGTAAGGAATAGGAATATACGAAGAATTTATGAAATAATATTTCATAATGAAAAGAAGGCAAACAAGTTTGAAAAACATATGTTCTCTGAAAGTACAAAAAAAAAGTATCTGAAAAAGAATAAAGAGTAGTTAAGTTATAAATGGAAACCACAGAGAAAAGCTAGAACTGGTAAAAGTGAAGAAATAATATTTTTTAAAATTAATTATAATAAAAAAGCATATAAAATGTAAATAAATTATATCAAGGCAAGATTTATAACTCATATAGGATTTTTTTTTCATTTTCAAAGTACTTTAAAACAATTTCATTTGAATCTCATAAAAATCTTGCAATATAAGAAGTATGTGGAGGCCTGAGGACAATGAATGACTTGCACAAATTGACAAAGTAAAGGGTCAATTTCCAAAGTTCAGTTCATTAAAGTGCTCTTTCTTCAACATCATTCTGCATCTAGCAATGTATTTAAAATTGCTCTTCACATACTCTCTATTCTAACCAGCTTCATGTCCTTGCAAAATGCCCTTCACTTAATCAGAACTTTGTCATTAATTGTTGTTGTTGTATGTAATTTGTGCTTAAAAAGGATCGTGACACCAGAGAATTGATGCCATGATGTGCAAGTGAATTGAATTTAAGTGAGGGAAGGCTGTGCCATTAGTTTCACTTTTACCTCTGGAGCCATTTGGGCCTAGTGACAATACATAAATCAGAATGACTAGTGATGGCTCCAGATGCAGTGAGACACTTTGACCTTTTTCAGCTAAGATCTTTAACAGATCTAAGTGTTGACTAACTCAAACAAAATTAGTGATTAAGTCTAGATAAGAAATGAGGCATTCAGTCTCTTTTTCTAATATAAATACATAAATACACTATACACACATATATACACACACTATATGTATATATATACATATATATATACACACACATGCACTATAATATATATACACTTTACTATATTTCCTAATATATATGTTTATGAACACACACAAACACACATCTATCTAAACATACATAAATGCACATATATGCACAATGTGTTCATATAGATGTTTATATATGCACATGTATGCATATACATACACACATGCATATGCACACACAGATAAACATATATACACATGCACACACAAATATAAGTATACATGCAGAGAGACATATATATATGTGTGTATATATATATATATACATATATATGTATATAAATTCATATATTTATATGTTTAAATCTGTGAGGGAAAGCTCCTCAGGCTTGCTGGCCAAATTTTTAAAAAAATACTTTTTCCATTCACTCTGAGACAATCATCCAGTGAATGAGAGCTAAAGTGATTTGGTTTTTAAGGCATAGTCCTAGCTCATAAACCCCAAGATATCATGTGAGTCCACATAAAGTAGTATACTTTTACCAGCATGCTTCAGAGTTTTTTGTTTTTTAAGTGAAGGTGCCAATGTTTCAATCTGTATTTAGACTCTATAGTTAATTTTTCTGGATGTAGAAAACATTTTCCATCATTTATCTTTTGAATTGTCTTGGATCATATATTGATAAGAAGAGCTAAGTCTACTATCATGGTTGATAATTACACAGTGTATAGTGTTCTCTTGGTTTCACTCACTTCATTTAATATCAGTTCAAACAAAGTCTTTCAAGTTTTTTTTTTCTGAAATCAGTCTGCTCATCCTTTGTCACAGCAAAATCATATTTCATGATATTCATATAATACAAGTTATTCAGCCATTATACAATTGATGGATAGACCCTTAGTTTCCAGTTTTTTGCCACTACAAAAAAAGCTACTGTTTTCCTTTGATGAGTTTTCAAGTTAATAATGAATTTGACAGTTTTCTAAATATATGTCAGAAATGTGACATGTATCAAAAACACTTTCTATTAGAATTGTTTCCTATCATTCTACTTTCCTTCTAATCTCACTTGTATTGGTTATGCTCATGCAAAACTTTTTAAATTCAAAATTATACATTTTTAATTTCATAATGTTGTCTGTTCTTTGAGGGGTCCTTAATTCTTTCCTTCTCCAAAGATCTGTCTGGCAAACTATTCCTTGCTTTCCTAATTTGCTTATGGTATCACCCTTTATGAATAATAATGTACCTGATAGTGAACTTATCTTTGTATAGGCTGTGAGATTTTGGTTTATGCCTAGTTTCTGCCAAATTATTTTCTAGTTTTCCAAACAGTTTTTTTTTTATTTTGGAGGATTATTTGTGTGTGTGTGTGTGTGTGTGTGTGTGTGTGTTTCTGGTTAAAAAAAAGAGATTTTATCCCAGAAGCTGGCATTTGGGTGTTTATCAAACTATAGCTCACTACACTCATTTATGACAGTGTCTTCTGTTCTGTTCCATAGATCCATGACACTATTTTTTAGCCAAAAGGTTTTGATGACTGCCCCTTTATAATAAAGTTTTAGATATGGCATGGCTAGACCATCTTTTTGTGCTTTTTTATACTTTTCATTAATTCCCTTGATATTCATGACCTTTGTTAGTGTTACCCATTGAACCCATTCCCAGTGTAAGTAGTTTTCAGTAATGCAAGTCCTTCTTGCCTCTCTAATGCTTCTGTGTCTATTCTTCCCCTGCACTTCATTTGTATAATATGATTGTTATTTTTACCTTAACTCTGCCACTTTTTCTTTTGAGCTATCCCATTGTTGATGTGAATCTCATACAAACACACACACACACACACACATATATACTTACAGATATTTAAACATATTTTGTAAGTATATGTACAAATATGTATACATGCATATATAAAAGCATCAATAATTTCTCCATGTTAGAACAGGTTGCTCATGTTAAGTTGTGGTTGTTTTTTGTTGTTTTTTTTTTTTTTAAATAAACTGATATTTCCTATTGGCTGTTATATGTTAAATACTCTGTTAAGTTCAGGTTTGGTTGAAAGAAAGTCTTGAAAATCTACAACTTTATTGAATGTTCATTTTTTCTCATTAAAAATTATAGATAATTTTCCTGAATAAGATATTTTTGGCTTCAGGCCTAGTTCTTTTGATTGTTGATAGATATGATTCCAGAATCTGCTTTCTTTTATTTGTAGCTGCTGCTAAGTCTTGTACAATTCTAATTTTAGTTCCAGCATATTTGAATTTTTTTTTTGGCAAAATTTTCTCTTTGATCTGGGGTTTTCAAAATTTGGCAATAATATTCCAGCGTGTTTTCCACATAGGTGGAAATTAGTAGATTTTTTTTCTATTTCTATTTTCGCCTCATGTTCTATCACTCCAGGACAATTTTTTTGGATTATTTTCTGCATTATTGTGTCAAGGTACTCTTTGGTCAGAAATTTCTGGCAATACAATTATTTTTATATTTTCTCTCCTTGATCTGTTCTTCAGATTTGTCATTGTTCTGTTAAGATGTTTCATATTTTGTCCTATTTTATCATTCTTTATAATCTATTTTGTTATTTTTTGGTTTCTCAGAGTTTCACTGGCTTCCCCTTGTCAAATACTAATTTTCAGATTATTGTTTTCATCTTTCAAATTCTGTACCTCTTTTTTAGTTTGTTAACTTTTTCACAAGCTTCTGGTTTTTCTTAGATGGATTTAATTTTTTTCTTTATTTTTCCTCAATGTCTTTCATTTAATTTTTTAAATTCTTTTTTGAGTTCTATAAATTCTCTTTGGGCAGAGAGCCAGTTCACATTACTTTTTGGGGTAGAAACATTTTTAATACTAAAGTGTACTCCTCTGAAGATGAATTTTGGTCCTTCCTGTTCCCCTAAGATATTTCAATGGTGGGGTTTTTTTTTTTCTTTTCTGGTTCATTTTTTTAAATAAGAAGACCATTAATGCAAGTACCTGTAATCATGGGGTGGAGGGATAAAGACTTAAGCTTTTCTTCAGCTCTCCACTCTGATCAAGAACCTCAAACTAAGAGTTCCACCCTCCTGCAAGTGCCCATAGACAGCAACTTCCAAACCCTGCTGCTTCTGCACTCACCAGATACTGATTCTTTCTCAGTCAGGGCAATGTCTCAGCAGCACAGCTGGGCCCAGTGCCCGTGATTGGTTGAGATTTGATCTGTCTTCCCAGACTTAAAGCTCAACTTCACAAACAGACCACAAGTTGAATGTCTCTGTCTGGTTGCCTGCTGGGGCTTCTGGGACAGCCTGAGGTGACCCTGCTTGATGTTTCTATGGAACTAGGCTAACCTTCAGAGAGATTAATTCCCAACCTTGGGCCTTTCTTCAGATCTTCTCTATTGATAACAGGAAGACCCTAGTTCCACCCCAAGTCTTCTCGAGTTTTCTCAAATCTATTTTTGCCCTGAGGCACAAATGTGTTCTATTTATGAGGGATATCAGGAAAGCTTGAAATTTACCAACCTTCCCAGAATCCTCCCTCAGTCCAATGATTATTAAACTATTTCTCTTAAATCTATTTTTCAAGTTAGTTATTTTTTTCCATTGAGATATTTCACATTTTTTCTTTTTTATTTTTTAAAATGTTTTGCTTTTCCTTAATGTTTAATGGAATCATCAACTTCCAGTTGCCCAATTGTTGTTTTTAAGATTTTCCCCCCAATAAGCTTTTGTACCTCTTTTTCTGTTCAACCAATTCTATTTTTTTTAAGAAAAAATATTTTAAAGTTTGGCTCTGCTCCCCAGTTAGGGGGCACTGGTCCAAATTTCAGATTTTTATTTATTTATTTGGTTCTACTATATTAAAAACTAATTCTAGGAGTCTGTAAGTTTTTGGTTCTTGCAAAATGATATGACCCAAGAAGAGACCTAGTCATTGATGTTCTAGCCTGTGCTCTGGTCTACAAACCTACACTAACACTATTTTCTACCTCAGTGCCATGATTAAGGGACCTGATCTCCTGTGGCCATGAGGGCTCTTGCTTCTTCTGCCCTTGTACTTCCAATTCAAGCTAGGTATAGTGCTCTTCTCAGCCCTGGATCTGAGAAAAGATCCTAGACTCTCCTATGATCAAATATAACACTCTTTTTCCACTATGAAACTGTGTCCAGGGCACACTGATCCCCCAGAGCCATAAGACGCATTGTTATAGTCTTCATTTTCACACAATCCAGAATTATTTGTGGGCAATGAAAGGAGTTCCTGTACCTGTACAAGCAAAATTGCCCTATAATCTCATTCTCATGCCTTGTATGACCCCTCTATCATCTCTATGCTTAGAACTCTCAAAATTATTTTATTGCTTATGCAAATGTAGCAGATTGTGCTACACTTTTAAGACCCACTGCCACTCATGTGAAGCCATTCTTTTCTGCTAGCCTTCTAAGTTGTCTTGGGCAGGAAAATTGTTTTGCTGGTTCTTCCACTTCCAAATTTGATTTAAGATGTTATTTTTAAAGTTTTTTTCAAAGGGAATTTTGGAGAAATTAATGGAGTTATGTTACTTTGATCAGTTCTCTAACCAAAGATCTAGATTTTCTGAAACCATCCCCAAAAGCTAATTTTCTTGTTAATTTCTTGAAGCATTCATAAGGATAGTCCTATAGGAGCAGTAGCATTTCCACCACATGTCATTAATAAGGATCCTCATAAACAGCTAGAATGCTGGAAGTAGCAGAATGCTAGACTTTAATGTTTGGCCTTACCGCCATAAAAATTCTTTTTTTATTCTTTACCCTTCCATCATTTCAGGCATTAGATTTAACAGGATGTCATTGTCATTTGCTTTTTCCAACTATATAAACTTTTCTGGGCCAGATCTGGATCTGGCTACTTAAGCAATGTTCAAGTTGGATATCACAGTAGAAGAAAAATAAAATTTCCAAAAAAACATAAAAAATCTTCCAACCATATTAATTTGTTAAACAATTAATTCTGATTACCTAACAAATTGGGACCAGGTGCTTTCCTCTGCTTAGGGCTGAACTTCCAATACAGGAGGAGGAGACAGAGGTTTAATTATTAAAAGTAAACTCTCTATGCTCAAAGGGTTATCAGACTATGCATACCCTTTGATTCAGCAATGTTTCCATTGGACTTATATCCCAAAGAGATCTTTAAGGAGGGAAAGGGACCCATAAATGCAAAAATGTTTATGGCAACCCTTTTTATAGTGCTAAGAAACTGGAAACTGAGTGAATACCCATCAATTGGAGAATGGTTCAATAAGTTATGGTATAAGAATGCTAAGGAATACTACTGTTTTATAAGAAACAATCAACAGGATGAGTTCAGAAAGGCCTGGAGAGATTTACATGAACTGATGTTGAGCAAAATGAGCAGAGACAAGAGATCATTGTGCACAGCAACAACAAGATTATACAAAGATCAATATTAATGGATATAGCTCTTTTCAACAATGAGATGATTCCGGGTAATTCCTTGTGATGAAGAAAGCCATCTATACCCAACATATTGAAAGAGAGGACTATGGGAACTGAGTGTGGATCACAACATAGAATTTTCACTTTTTTTTGTTGTTTGCTTGAATTTTGTTTTCTTTCCCATTTTTTTTTCATTTTGATCTTATTTTGCTTGTGCAGCACAGTAAATGTGTATATATATATATATATATATATATACATACATTGGATTTAAAATATGTTTTAAGATGTTTAACATATGTTGGATTACTTGCCATCTAAGTGAGGGGATAGGGAAGGCAGCAAAAATTTTAGAGCACAAGGTTTTTCAAGACCCATTGTTGAAAAATTATCCATGCATATGTTTTGAAAGTAAAAAGCTCTAATAATAATAACAATAAAACAAATGAGGCCTTTGTCAGAAATACTGTCTGTAAAGATTTTTTTCCAGTTTTTCATTTCCCTTTTAATCTTGTTTCTGTTGTTTAGTTTTTGCAAAATCATTTTCATTTCTTTTGATATTGTTATATTTGTATATTGATATAACTGTACATATATATTCAAAATTAAGCCCCAATTTATCTTTTATAGACTCATTTAATTTCATTTAAACACAAAGGAAATTAAATAGTGGAATAGATTTAGAAGAAATGGAACTTCCTTTTTAAATATATTTAATCATTCATTAAGTTGAGGTTTAAACCTGAAATGTCACCGATGTAAAAAAAAAATGATTAAATTCCTAGAAATGAAGATCTACATTTACTTTGTATTTAAAATGCTTAGAAAGTTGATAATTAGACATTGAAATCTCAAATGCCTAATCTAGGTTTACATCATCCACATACATTGGAGGGTCCTACTTAAAAGCAAGTTTTCCTAATTCATTTTGTCTCCTTCAAATATTTCTTTATGACACCCCTAAAAATACACCTTAGTATTTAGGAGTAGAAAATATTTCCTTTCCTTAGAATAGTTATATTCAGACCACTAAATGTCTATTTTGTGGTAAAAAGAAGAAATTCTGTAGGAAAGAAACTTATAAGGTCTGAAGGAGCATGCAGTGGATAAAACACCTGATTTGCAGTCACAGGACCCAGGTGGAAATCATTGCTCACTTAATTGCTTCTTGTATGACGCCAAACAAGACATATTATATCTCTGGGCATCAGCTTTTTACCTGTATAGTAAAGCAGTTGTTCTAGATGATCCCTAAATTAATATTTCAAATATAAAATATTTGATTTCTTAACTACTGAAGCAGGAAAATCAGAGTTGCAGTCACATACATTCATTCCTTTTGAGTTTATGAAATATGTAAGAATTAATATCCCTCACATCAGTGTGAAGAACACCAGATTGAGACTGAGTAGAGACTGGAAGTAGATTTGATTGTTGCCATATACTATAAATAATTTTATTTATATTTCTTTACATAACACATGTAGTAATTAGTTATTTAATCATTATTTTGTTTTATTATTTCATAATGAATGGAACTGTGTACCTAAAGTAGAACTGACTGAATAATCTGGCTAAGATTTTTGTTGATTCTGTTGGCCCACCTATGGAAAATTTGACTTTTTGAATAACAGAGGTAAATGGCAAAGCTGTAAGTCCAAATTTAAAAAGATCTGCGTTCAAACCCCTCATTAGACAATTCCCAGTTATAACCTTGTACAATTCCTTTAACTATGGCCTGCCTTAGTTTCTCATTTGTAAAATATAAACAATGCCATCTACCTTTTATAGTTATATGAGAATAAAATGAGGTAGTATCTGTAAAGTATTTACAACTTTCAAATATTATTATTACATTATCATTACCAACCTAGGAATTTTAATTTAATAAACTAAAGACTATTAAAATCATGGATACCCTGATTCACAACTGTAGGTGTTGGGGAAAAAAAGGATTGGCATCCAATAGAATGTAAATTTAGGGCAAGAGGTCTTATTCCTTCTAACTTGGTTCCTTTAGAGTTATTATTTATTGGCATATAATATTGAATGAAATTGAAAAAAAAAGGACTTAGTTAAGTAGAAATATAGTCAACTAACTGAAAAAAATGTTTCTAGAATGTGGAAAATTGTAATCAAATTTGAATTTTGAAATGTTAGAAAGATTGTTAGAAAGCTGAGAATGAAATGCTACTAAATTGTCCAATGTAACAAGTAACACCCAATGCATTTCACCAAGTATTTCTTAGCACCTGTCAAACAAGCCTTATTCTAAGTAGTGGGAAAACAAATATTTATTATTTCCCAGAAACTTTTTTAACCTCTCAAACTTAATTTTCTCATCTTTGATACAGGGAAATGGGTTTTTGTGAGGTTCAAATGAGATAATTTATATAAAATATTTTGCATTCTCTCTCTTCATATTATATGAATATATATACACAGATACATATATATATATAATATGCTTATACACAGGTACATATAAATCTAATTCAGAAAAAATAAATTTTTCACTAATATCTCATATATACAAAGTAATGCAGGAGAAGTGGCAGAAAGTAACTAATAGAAGTGATGAGGGAAAAAAAAAAAGATAAGAAATCTACCCTTGAGTAGAGCTTTGAAAGAAGTTTGGGATTTCAAGAGGCAAACTTGAAGAGGGAGAGAATCACAGATTTGGAGTGCACTCTGACTAAAGGTACAGATAAGAAATATGGATTGTCATGTTCCAGGAACATTAAATAGACCAATTTGACTGGAATATAATGTGCACAGTAGGGAATAAAAAGTTATATCTCATTAAATTTATAGACTTTCATTTCTCTCTTTGTGGAGCTCTTGTTTTGAACATTTTGATTCGATTAGTGGTTTTGTTGGTCTGTAAATATAGATTAAAAGCCAAAAGCTAGCCAAAAAAGACCAAAAGCTTGGATGGAGAATTATTATAACTTTCAAAAATATTTCAAGCAATTTATTGCAAAAAACGTTTAATCCTCCAAGTGTTTCACAAGAAATTCAGACCTGCCTTAGATGATTTGTGCTACAGCTTACTAAGAAGGAAAAACTCTAATTTTGGCCAATATTTATCTCAATCCTTCTTAGAAAACAACAAGTATAAAAAAATAACAATCACACAAGAACTTACAATGCACAGTTAGATTTCAAAGGCATGTATAGATTTCAAAAGAATTCTAAAATTATA
Source organism: Myrmecobius fasciatus (assembly GCA_023553655.1). Taxonomy (NCBI): domain Eukaryota; kingdom Metazoa; phylum Chordata; class Mammalia; order Dasyuromorphia; family Myrmecobiidae; genus Myrmecobius; species Myrmecobius fasciatus. The sequence continues at coordinate 9,972 of JAJPUD010019379.1, read as the reverse complement.
TGTAAAACAAGTCCTTTTTTTAGTCTAAATGTTTTCTCTACCTTCAATATCAAGCTGATATTGAATGATTTTACTAAATGATTTCAAAAGGAACATGTCCTTGGAAACACAATGAATCTTTGTAGAATACTAACTGCTAAACTATAGCCTTTACTTAGGTGAGGCTACCATACACACACACTCACACCCACACCCACACACCCACATACACACACACAAACACACATATACACACATACACATGGGGAAAAAATTACAGATAAAAGAACTGTAGAATTTTAGGGATAGTAAGGACCTTAGAAATTATCTATCTCAACAACTTTATTGTGCAAATAAGAAAATAAAGGTCTTCCTTTGTTTTTCTTTGTTGACTTTTTGACTTCTCAAAGAACTCACAAGTTTCTTGATTCTTAGTCAAATGCTTTTTTTTCAGTAGAATAGAATTCCTGTGCATGTGTGGTGGTTGTCATTCTATGTACTCAACTCTTTCTGATCCAATTTTGAATTTTCTTGGCAAGGATAATGGCATAGATTGACATTTACATCTCTAGTCCTTTTACAGATGAGTAAACACAGATAAGCAGTGTTAAATGATGTGCCCAGAGTCACACAGCTAGTAAGTACCTAGTAAATGTGTGTGCATTTGTGTATGTGTATGTATGACATACATATAGACATCAACTTCTAACAGTATATGTACATTGGAGAGAAAAAGACAGAGACAGAGACAGAAACAGAGACAGAGACAAAGACAGAGGCAGAGAGACAGAGTTAGACAGAGAGAGAGATTTATTTGAAGTGTCATTCCATAGACAAATATTAAAATGTTCAAAATATTCCATGACTTCATTGATTCAGTTTCTTGTAATGAAACAAATGAAAACAAATGAATGCCTGCAGATGTTCTGATAATTTTCCCATACCTTCCATATATTCACTATCAGCCATCCATCTATTGTTTGAGGATTTTATCTTATATGTCTTTGGTTTATTCATGTTGTGCATCTTATTAGATAAGTTCTTTGAGGGCCAGAACTGATTTCCCCCCTTTCTTTATATTCTAGAGTTTATCAGAATTCCTGGCACATAGTAAGTATGCAATAATTTTTTGTTGATTTGACTTCTCTTAGATGCCTTTTCCCATGTCTCCAAATATCATGAGTACCATTAGAAGCTACAGCTATGTGACTCTTTATCTATTGTCCTTCTAATATAAAGAATCTAGATGATTTGATGGAGTCCTTAAGACCTGAGTTCAAATTTGTTCTCAGATATCTACTTGCCATGTGACCCTGGACAAGTTACTTAATTCCATTTGTTTCAGTTTCCATATCTATAAAATGAGCTAAAGAATAAAAGGGAAAACAACTCTAATATCTTTACCAAGAAAAGTCTAAATGAGGTCACAGAGATTCAAATGCAACTAAAGCAACTGAAGAACAACAGCCCTAAATGTTAATCGCCCATATTCTTTTGCTATCATACAACTCTTTGATGAAACCTTTTACTATTCCTAACCTTAGGAGTTCATCTTTGTTTATATATTGTAGCCTGATGGTGACCAGAATGTATTTCTCCATTGTGCTCTCTGGAATACCCATTTTAAATTGACCTACATATATTTCACATCTAACTACTAAACAGTAACAATTGTAGAATATAAATGTCAATCTTTCTTTATAGAAAATGTGGAATAAATAAAGGAAATGTGTAATTATGTAAAGGCAATGTAGCCATTTTTCTTCCTTCCAGGGAAATGATGCAAATATATAAAAAATAAGAACCATTTCCTATTGAAATGTGGTCAAAGATTATGAACAGAAGAAAAAATCAAAGCTACGAATACTCACATGAAAAAAATGTTCTAAATCACTATTGATTAGAGAAATACAATTTAAAAAATGCTGACATGCCATCTCAAACTTATCAGATTGAATAACATGACAAAAAGAAAATTACAAATAATAAATGTGAAAAAATTGAAACTAATGAATTGTTGGTGGAGTTGTGAGCTGATTCAACTATTTTAGGAAATACTTTGGGACTAGGCCTAAAAAGCAATAAAACTTTGCATACTCTTTGACCCAAAAATAACACTATAGTATTGGTATCCCAAAAAGATCAAAGAAAAAAAGGATCTATTTGTACAAAAATATTTATAATGACCTTTATTGAGGCAAAAATTAGAAATTAAAGCAACATCATCAGTAGAGGAATAACTGAACAAGTTGTGATAATGATTTTGATGGAATATTATTGTGCTATTAGAGATGATGAACATAATGATGAGAAGATTGTATGAACTAATGCAAAAGTAAGTCATCCAAAGTAGGAGAACATTGTACATGATAATAACAATATCATAAAAATGGTCAATTGTAAAAAAAAAAAAAAGTTAGGTACTTTGATCAATACAATGATCTGAGACAGTTCCAAAGGATCCATGATAAAAAGTTCTTTCCATCCTCAACTGATTCAACTAATATTGAAAAAATAGTAGTATATGCAGTAGATTTGCAATTTATGCACAATTGTCTGATCATTATTAAACTGTTATTGAAATGCTTTTCATTCCATAAATTTAAAATGATATAATTTTTTAAAAAATGAATGTTAAAATCTTTACATATATTTAGTAAATAACAATAAAGAATAAAATATGTATTTAAAAAGAAATGGGCCAATAAATATACAAAAGATTCTCTACTGGCTTCATATTGACTTAATTTTGAAAAAAATAATTATATATTTTAATTTTATTTTTGTTTACAAATGGAATTGAAAAGATAATGATATTTCACCACTGGGAGTCATGTACCACTGAACTCTGATTTCATGATTAACTCTAGGATCTATGCTATCTACTAAAAAGAGATCACTGATTCACCAGTTTAATACCACAAGTCATAAGGAACTCATAGTAAATTATCTCACAAGAAACACAATTGTTTTTGATTGTAGTCTCCTTGTTAGAAACTTCTTTTTCTCAAATTGAATCTATGTCTGTGTATGCCTACATTTTCTAATTCTTTCCCCTCAAAATCATTTCAATTTAATTTTAAAAAGCCTAAGTTTACCTTACCTTTTATGAACAAAATGCCATCTACATTGCTGGAATGTAATCATTATCCTTGTTAGTAAGAGTGGAATTCATAGAACATGCTTCATCTTTTAGCTATTCAAATATTTGAGGGCAATTATATCCTCCCTGTGATTTCTTCTCTAGAAGAAGCATCTGCAGTTACTTCAACAATATCTCATATTATGTGATTGCTTATTTCTGATGAAATAAATGTTGGCTTTTTGGCTCTTGCATTAGAGCAGGAGAAATAACGATCATGAATAAAACCATCACTTCTACAATTTACAAAATCCTTTGCATATATCATTTCCTTTTATCCTCAAATAACCTTAGAGGGTAGGTAGTGTAATTTATTAAAATTAGGAGAGACAGATCTAACATTCAAATAAATTTTTATTCAAAATGCACCCTCAATATGGTTTCCAAACCTGGACACAGTTCTCCAGGTATGGTTTGCTCAGGAAATTGATGCAGAGGAACAATTACTTCCTTATTTTTTTACATTAATTCTTTTAATGAGTACTAAGATCCAAATCACATTTTGAGGATTACCACATCACTCCATTCATATTAAATTTAAAGTCAGCTTAATAAAGCATTATCTTTACATAAACTAGTTAGATATTTAACACAGTAGCTAACAGACTTTGAATCAAAAAGGCCTAAGTTTGAATCCTGCCTCAGACACTTTGTAACAAGATGGCCCTAGATAAGACACTTAATCTTTCTGTATCTTAGTTTCTTTGTTTGCAAAATGGAAATAATAAATTAACTTACTTCCCAGGGTTGTTGTGATGATCATGCGTTAACATCTATGAAGCACTTGTTAAAAATAAAAGTGAGATCTATCCATACATAATAGATAAAATCTTATTACTGATAAAAGGCAGATGAGGTTAAGTGACTTGCCCAGGGTCACTCAACTATGAAGTCAGATTTGAACTTAGGCCTTCCTGACTTCAAGGACAATGCTTTATCCACTGTACCGTCTAGCTGTCCCTGAAGAGTTAATTCTTAAAGAAATGAATACAGAACCCTCTCAGGTTGCCCTCTCATTCTTACCAATTCATTATTCCATTGTACAATTTTGCTATTATATTATGGTTATCTCATCATATTATTTTGCAGCCCACAGAAGCTCAATGTCTTGAATTCCTTTCAATTTATCTTAATGTTGTACTATAGTGTGTTATATTGCTTAACTACTTCACATGTAAAAAACTGCTACCATTTTAATAAGTTTCTATTTTTTTTTATTATGTGGCATTGACAAAGTGTATGGGTTGTGTATGCTCTGAACATCACTTTTCTAATTAACCCTGTTTGGTTTGGTTTGGTTTTTTGTTGTTAGATTTTTGTGGCGAGCTTTTGAAACACATAAGTTGGGTTATAACCAAAAATGACATCACTTCAAACACAGCATACATATTCTTATCTGTATATGTATTATATTCCTTTTCAGCATGGAAACTCTTTTAGGGAAGGAAATATTACTTTTATCTTTGTACCACCAGAGCTTAGCTTACCAGAGTCTCTGAAGTATAGTAGGTCCTTAATAAATGCTTCTTAATTTTCTCTCTGAGATTAGTAACAATCTTAAATGGGATAAGGATCTTATCTCTGTCTTCATCCAAATAAATTTTAGTTTTTCATAGAGAATGGTAAAAGAGAAAAACAAAACAAAAACATTCTTCATAAAATGATAAAACATTGTTTGAGCTCATGATTTATTTGTCTGAGTCCTCACATACTCATACTTGATACTCTTGCTTTACTTGACAACTGTAATGATATAAGACACTAAGCATTGTCAGCAAATTACAAATAATCGGGTTAATGATAAATAGCTAACATAATGGGTATAATAAAATGCTGAATCATCCTTATTTGCTTCATGAGTGTATGTCCTTCTTATGAGGAATCACAATTAAGCATCCCACTTAATCTTGGATAGAAAAAAACAAACATTATGGAAACATCTGTGTGCAGTACTTTCCAATGTCACAAGTTGCCCTTGTTATTTGTGTTTTCAATATTCATTTTCTAAAGATATTTCATTGAGAATTTGCTCTTGAAACTATTAAAAGAGGAGACAACAGCAGCAGCATTTACTGGGGGGAAATCAGTCAATAAATAAGACATTGGTTATTTAAAACATAAAAGAAGGACCCAAATGTTGAAAAGCCTTCTTCTCTTGATGAAAGGTGTTCAAACTAACCATTTTAACTTTATAGTTGTATTCTCTTGGTTTGCTGTCCAAGAGTGAGACTGAGTACATCTACCCCTTAGGGAAGGTATTGAAGGAGCCTGGGTAATATTATATTATACTATAAGCTTGAGCACCTTTTCTAGAGTTTTGGTCCCTTGGTCATCTGCTGGGAATTAATATTTTAATTTTATTTAAAATCATAGCATCAGTGAACAGAGTAGCTACCCTTGGAGTTTTCCACAGTATTGTTATGGGAGTCAAACTTTCTAAGTAAAATAAGTATGAAATGATCTGTAATCCTTCCAGCATTGATTGTATTTTTCATAGTGCCTGCTAAATTGTAGGCTCTTTTTAATACATGTTTTCATGGTTACTTACCTTTATATATTCTAAAATTAGTAAATTAATGGTTAAAATCTGAAGATATTATTTAAAATAACTCACCTACCCCCCTTTAAAGATTATTGACACCTATTCTAGTGAAATCTATTTAGAACTTTCCTTATGTATTGCAAAGAGTTCTAGAGGGAGAGGATCATAATTCATGCAATATCTCTCTGACAGTTATTTGTGATGTGAACATAGGAAATTCACTCAAGATCTCTGGGTTCCAGTTTCATAATGTTAAAATAAGAATTAGAATCTTATAATAAATCCTATTTTAAGAAACATTATTTCAGGAAGTGAATAGAAACAGTAGAAGGTCAAATATTTAAGGAAAATTTAGCAAGAACTCCAACTATGTAGAGTCAAGTTAAAGACTTTAAAAATTGAACATTGAAAGAGAATTACTAATAAAAGAAAGTGGGAAAATATATGGAAAAAATGTTTCAGTAGGCATTTTCTCCATCATGCTCAAAACCTGACTTCATGATCTCTAAAGTTTTTGTAAAGGAGGCAAAAAAAATTAAAAAAAACAAAATAAAATCAGATTGAATCAAATTTATATAGTGGAAATCTATTGTGGAGTTGATCAAATTGTGAGGCCATTAAAAAACTGATCAATATGCACGTTTTCTAAAGGAGGAGACGATGCCAAGTATATGCAAATTTCAAACTTTATTGATACCAAAAAGACATCAAAGGAACATCAACATTTGTCAAGCTATATTTATATTCTTCAATCTAATCAAAATATTCAAAAAGGTTATCTACATATGAATTGAGGGTATAGGGAAGAAACATCTTTTCACAAATAATATTCATATTTGACCCACATATTTTCAATTTTGAATGATTTTAGTCTAAGGATCTTTTATTTTTATTGCATGTTGATTTTGGGGGGAGAATGGCATTCAACTTGGCAGAGGAAAAAAAAAAAGGATTGCCTTACTAGCTCTGTGACAATAAGATTAAGAACATTTAGGAATTATAACCCTTTGATAAAAACATCAGGAAATTTATAAAAGAGTAATGTATATACTGAGAGGGGCAGAGCCAAGCTGGCGAACTGCAGACACCATTCTCTGTGAACTCCTGAGACCGTCCCTCAGACCCAGACAAAGTGAACCTTCGAAACTGGTTTTGGAGTGAGGGCTCTGCCAAACACTTGGACTACAATGCACTTCTATCAAAAATCTACCTTGAAAGAACTCCAGAGAAGGTTAGCCTCAGGGGAAATGGGCCACTGATCACAAACAGACTCTAGCCGGGGCGGAAGTCAGGGCTGTAATAGAGGTGCGGATTTTAGGCACCCAGGAAGCCCCTGGGACATGTCTGGGCCACTTTGCTCTGCTTGTGGGCAGGTGCTTTGGCAGATCTGCCTTTGGTAAAGGGTGGATCGAGAGCAGCTGAAAATGTGGTCCTAGTGCGAATCTAGCCCGACCAGCCTCACACCAGAAGTCAACTCGGCAAACTGTCCCAGGGCAAATACAAATTGTTGCAGTATTCTCTGCTGGTGACCGATATCCCAACTTTCAATCATGAGCATGAAGAAGAGAGCTCTCTCCATAACCAGCTTTTACAGAGAAAAAATAGAACAGTCCCCAGATCCTGACATTATGAAAACAATCCCATATGAAGTCACAAAGGCAGACTTAAGTTGGTCTCTCTTTCAGAAGGCTTACCTGGAACATTGCATTAAGAATCTCAAAAGAGAGCTAGAAGAAGAATGGGGAAATAAATTGAGATCAGGGCAACAGAAATATCAAAAACTGGAAAATAGGACTGGTGAAATGGAAAAAGAAAACAGTTCACTGAAAAACAAAATGGGTGAAATGGAAAAAATCACCAATTCACTGGAAAATAAAAATGGTGAATTGGAAAAAGACAACAATTCACTGAAAACCAAAATTGGTGATTTGGAAAAAGACAACAATTCACTAAAAAACAAAATTGGTGAATTGGAAAAAGACAACAATTCACTGAAAAATGAAACTGGGAAAATGGAAAAAGAATGCATGGAATGAAGAAATTCAATTAGCCAGCTACAAAAGGAGCTAAAAAAGATAACTGAAGGAAACAATACTTTAAAAATTAAAATTGAACAAATAGAAGTAAATGACTCAATAAGACTTCAAGAATCAGTCAAACAAAAACAAAAAAAATGAAAAAATAGAAGAAA
>JAJPUD010019378.1:0-26673 GCA_023553655.1 Myrmecobius fasciatus | reverse complement strand
CCCTAGATGGCAGGATATCCACTACATGTTAATTATGTTAAAATATTGGCAAATCGAATATATATGTATACATATTTCCAAACTTATCATTGTTGTGCAAGAAAAATCTTATTTACACAAAAGACATATCAGATAAAGGAAACACAATGTAAGCAAACATCAATCAAGGAGTATGAGAATGTTATGTTGTGGTCCGCATTTCACATCCCTCTCTCTGGGTGTATATGGCTTTCTTCAGTGAACAATTGGAAGTGGTTTGAAACATTTCATTGTTGAAGAGAGCCATGTCCATCAGAATTGATCATCATATAGTATTGTTGTTGCCGTGTATAATGATCTACTGGTTCTGCTCATTTCACTCAGCATCAGTTCCTGCAAGTCTCTCCAGGCCTCTCTGAAATCGTCCTGCTGGTCATTTCTTACAGAACAATAATATTCCATAACATTCATATACCATAATTTATTCAGCCATTCTCCAATTGAAGGGCATCTATTCAGTTTCCAGTTTCTAGCCACTACAAAAAGGGCTGCCACAAACATTCTTGCACATGTGAGGCCCTTTCCTTCCTTTATGATTGCTTTGGGATATAAGCCCAATAGAAATGCTGCTGGGTCAAAGGGTATGCACAGTTTGATAATTTTTTGAGCATAGCTCCAAATTGTTCTCCAGAATGGCTGTATCCGTTCACACCTCCACCAACAATTCATCAGTATCCCAGCCCTCCCACATCCCTTTCAAAATTCATCATTAACTTTTCCTGTCATTTTAGCCAATCTGACAGGTGTGTAGTGGTACCTCAGGGTTGTCTTGATTTGCATTTCTCTGATCAATAGTGATTTGGAGCACCTTTTCATATGACTATAAATAGTTTTAATTTCATCCTCTGAAAATTGTCTGTTCATATCCTTTGACCATTTATTGATTGGAGAATGGCTTGAATTTTTATAAATATGAGACAATTCTCTATATATTTTAGAGATGAGACCTTTATCAGAACCCTTAAATGTAAAGATGATTTCCCAATTTATTGCTTCCCTCCAAATCTTGACTACATTGGTTTTGTTTGTACAAAAACTTTTTAACTTAATATAGTCACAGTTATCTATCTGGTTTTCAATTAAGAGTTCCAGTTCTTCTTTGGACATAAATTTATTCTATCTCCATACGTCTGAGAGGTAAAGTATACTACGTTCCTCTAATTTACTTATAGTATCACTCTTTATATCCAGATCATGAACCCATTTAGATCTTATCTTGATATGTGGTGTTAGATGTGGGTCAAGCCCTAATTTCTTCCACACTAGTTTCCAATTTTCCCAGCAGTTTTTGTCAAATAGTGAGTACTTATCCCAGAAGCTGGGGTCTTTGGGTTTATCAAAGACTAAATTGCTATACTTATTGCCTAATTTGTCTTGTGATTCTATCCTACTCCACTGATCGACTACTCTATTTCTTAGCCAGTACCAAATGGTTTTGATGACTGCTGCTTTACAATACAGTTTTAGATCTGGTACAGCAAGTCCACCATCATCAGCCTTTTTTTTTCATTAATCCCCTTGAAATCCTTGACCTTTTGTTCTTCCAAATGAACTTTGCTACTATTTTTTCTAGATCTGTAAGATAATTCCTTGCGAGTTTAATTGGTATGGCACTAAATAAGTAAATTAGTTTGGGTAGTATTGTCATTTTTATTATATTCGCTCGGCCTACCCATGAGCATTTTAAGTTTTTACAATTGACTAGGTTTGATTTTATTTGTGTGGAAAGTGTTTTGAAGTTCAGTTCATATAGTTCTCGACTTTCCCTTGGCAGATAAATTCCCAAATATTTTATACTATCAACAGTTATTTTGAATGGAATTTCTTTTTGTATCTCTTGCTGCTGAACTTTATTGTTAATATATAAAAATGCTAATGATTTATGTGGATTTATTTTGTATCCTGCAACTTTGCTACAGTTGTGAATTGTTTCTACTAGTTTTTTAGTTGAGTCTTTAGGGTTCTCTACATATATCATCATGTCATCTGCAAAGAGTGATAATTTGGTTTCCTCATTACCTACTCTAATTCCTTTAATCTCTTTTTCTTCTCTTACTGCCAAAGCTAACATTTCTAAGACAATATTAAATAATAATGGTGACAGTGGGCAGCCTTGTTTCACTCTTGATCTTATTGGGAATGGTTCTAGTTTGACTCCATTACATATGATGCTTGCTGAAGGGTTTAAATAGATACTACTAATCATTTTAAGGAAAAGCCCATTCATTCCTATACTCTCCAGTGTTTTTAATAGGAATGGGTGTTGGATTTTATCAAAGGCTTTTTCTGCATCTATTTTGATAATCATATGGTTTTTGTTCATTTGGTTATTAATATAATTGATTATGCTGATAGTTTTCCTAATATTGAATCAGCCCTGCATTTATGGTATAAATCCTACTTGGTCATGGTCTATTATCCTGGGGATGACTTTCTGTAATCTCGTTGCTAGAATCTTATTTAAAATTTTTGCATCAATATTCATTAGGGAAATGGGTCTATAGTTTTCTTTCTCAGTTTTCTCCCTACCTGGTTTAGATATCAGCACCATATCTGTGTCATAGAAGAAATTTGGCAGTACACCGTCTGTCCCTATTTTTTCAAATAGTTTATATAGTATTGGGATTAATTGCTCTTTGAATGTTTGTAAAATTCACATGTAAATCCATCTGGCCCTGGAGATTTTTTCTTAGGGAGTTGATTAATAGCTTCTTCTATTTCTTTTTCCAAAATGGGGCTATTTAAATAATTTATTTCCTCTTGTGTTAATCTTGGTAATCTATATTTTTGTAGATATTCCTCCATTCCATTTACATTGTCAAATTTATTGACATAAAGTTGGGCAATGTAACTCCTAATCATTGCTCTAATTTCCTCTTCATTGGAGGAAAGTTCTGCCTTATTATTTTTGAGACTAACAATTTGATTTTCCTCTTTCCTTTTTCTATTCAAATTAACTAAAGGCTTATCTATTTTGTTGGTTTTTTCATAAAACCAACTCTTAGTTTTATTTATTAATTCAATAGTTTTCTTATTTTAAATTTTATTGATCTCCCCTTTAATTTTCAGAATTTCCAATTTGGTATTGAATTGGGTAGATTTTAAATTTGGACTTTTTCTAGCTTTTTTAATTGTAAGCCCAGTTCACTGATATTCTCTTTCTTTGTTTTATGCAAGTAAGCATCTAGAGATATAAAATTAGCCCTTATAACCGCTTTAGCCGTGTGCCACAAATTTTGGTATGTTGTCTCATTATTGTCATTCTCCTGGATGAAATTTTCAATTGTGTCTATAATTTGCTCTTTCACCTGTTCATTCTTCAGGATTAGATTATTTAATTTCCAAATAACTTGTGGTCTATTTTCTCCTGGCCTTATGTTACATGTGACTTTTACTGCATCTTGATCTGAGAAGGATGCATTTACTATTTCTGCTTTTCTGCATTTGATTTTGAGGTTTTTATGCCCTAACACATGATCAATTTTTGTATAAGTTCCATGAACCCCTGAGAAAAACTTTTCTCCCTTCTATCACCATTCAATTTCCGCCAGAGATCTATCATACCTAAGTTTTCTAGCCTTTTGTTTACCTCCCTAACTTCTTTCTTATTTATTCTGTGATTTGATTTATCTAATTCTGAGAGAGCAAGGTTGAGATCCCCCACTAGTATAGTATTACTGTCTATTTCTCCTTGCATCTGTTGGTTTCTCCTCTAGGAATTTGGATGCTATACCACTTGGTGCATATATGTTTAGTATTGATACCGCTTCATTGTCTATGGTACCCTTTAGTAAAATATAGTTTCCTTTCTTATCTCATTTAATTAGATCTATTTTTGTTTTTGCCTGATGCGAGATAAGAATTGCTACCCCTACCTTTCTTTGTTCACCTGAAGCATAGAAGATTCTGCTCCAGCCCTTTACCTTCACTCGGTATATATCTCTATGTTTTAGATGTGTTTCTTGTAAACAACATATTGTTAGGATTCTCACTTTTAATCCAGTCTGCTACCCGCTTCTGTTTTATGGGAGAGTTCATCCCATTCACATTCACAGTTAAAATAACTATATCTGTATTCCCTGCCATCTTATTTACCCAGAGTTATGATTTTTTCTTTCCTTTCCCCTCTCTCCCTTCCCCCGTCCCCAGTACTTTATTTTTGATGACTACCTCCCACTATTAGTCCTCCCCCCTTTAGAGTTCCTCCCTCCCCTTTATACCTTTCCCCTAATCCTTCTATTAGTTTATCCCTTTCCTTTCCTCCTTTCCCTCCCAACTTCCCACAAGGAGGGTCAGGCCTTTCTTTGAAGCGAAATGTGTCTGATACACTCTCTTAGAATCCAATCTAATGAGTGTAAGGTTTACACAATACTCATTGCCCTCCCTTCTTTCCCTCAATTATATTAGATCTTCTGTCTCTTTATGAGATTTTGCCTTATTTTGTCTCCTTTATTTTTATTTTATTTTGCCTCCTTCACACCCCCACTTTTTTCAGTATGATAACCCTTCCACCTCTAATTTCTTTTCCATTACTATCAAAGTAAAATCAAATTATACCCCCATTTTTTAAGGATACCTATAGTAGAAATATAGTTCTCAAGAGTTCTTTCCTTTTTACCTTTTTATGCTTTTCTTGAGTTCTCTATTTGGAATTCAATTTTTTTGTTCAGATCTGGTCTTTTCATTAGAAATAGGTGAAATTCTCCTGTTTTATTGAATGACCATCTTCTTCCCTGGAAGATGATGCTCATTCTAGCTGGATAACTTATTCTTGGCTGTAATCCAAGTTCTTTTGCCTTTTGGAATATCTGATTCCAGGCCCTTCAATCCTTTAAAGTGGAAGCTGCCAGATCTTGTGTAATTCTAATTACAGTTCCTCGGTATTTGAACTGTTTCTTTCTAGCTGCTTGCTATATCCTTTCCTTGGTGCGTGGCCTGAAATTTGGCCACGATATTTCTTGGGGTTTTAATTTTGGGGTCTCTTTCAGAAGGTGATCGGTGAATACTTTCACTGCCAATTTTGCCTTCTGATTCTAAAACATCAGGGCATTTCTCTTTCATGATTTCCTGGAAGATAGCCTCAAGGTTCTTTTTTTCATCATGGCTTTCAGGGAGTCCGATAATCCTTAGATTGTCTCTCCTGGATCTCTTTTCCAAGTCAGTTGTTTTTCCTGGGAGATATTTCATATTTTCTTCTATTTTTTCATTTTTTTTTTGTTTTTGTTTGACTGATTCTTGAAGTCTTATTGAGTCATTTACTTCTATTTGTTCAATTTTAATTTTTAAAGTATTATTTCCTTCAGTTACGTTTTTAGCTCCTTTTGTAGCTGGCCAATTGAATTTCTTGATTCAATGCATTCTTTTTCCATTTTGCCAATTTTATTTTTCAGTGAACTGTGTTTTTCCAGTTCACCAATTTTGTTTTTCAGTGAATTGTTGTCTTTTTCCAATTCGCCATTTTTATTTTCCAGTGAATTGGTCATTTTTTCCAATTCACCATTTTTATTTTCCAGTGAATTGGTGATTTTTTCCAATTCACCAATTCTGTTTTTCAGTGAATTGTTTTCTTTTTCCAATTCACCAGTCCTATTTTTCAGTTTTTGATATCTCTGATTCCCTGATCTCAATTTATTTCCCCATTCTTCTTCTGGCTCTCTTTTGAGATTCTTTATGCAATCTTCCAGGTAAGCCTTCTGGAAGGGAGACCAGCTTAAGTCTGCCTTTGAGGCTTCATCTGGGATTGTTTTCAGAATCTCAGGATCTGGGGACTTCTCTACTTTTTCTCCATAAAAGCTGTCTATGGTGAGAGCTCTCTTTTGCTTCTTATTCATGCTTTTGAGTTGAGCTATCAGTCACCAGCAGGGAATATTGCAGCAGTTTTTATTTGGCCTGGGGCAGTTTGCTGAGTTGACTTCCGGTCTGAGGCTGGTCGGGCTAGATCTGCACTAGGACCACGTTTTCAGCTGCTCTCAATCCATCCTTTACCAAAGGCAGATCTGCCAAAGCACCTGCCCGCAAGTGGAGCAAAGTGGCCCAGGCATCTCCCAGGGGCTTCCTGGGTGCTTAAAGCCACCCCTATAGCAGCCTTGACCTCCGCCCCAGGTGGCGTCTGACCGCAACCAGTGGCCGATTCCCCTGAGGCTAACCTTCTTTGGAGTTTTTTCAAAATAGATTGTTGATAGAAGTGCGTTGTATTCCAAGTGTTTGGTGGAGCCCTCACTCCAAAACCAGTTTGGAATCTTAATTTGTCTGGGTCTGAGGGAAGGTCTCAGGACCTCACAGAGAATGCTGTCTGCAGTTCGCCATCTTGGCTCTGCCCCGAAATTCATCTCTTTCATTGAACTTCCATCTTTCCCCCTGAAATATAATACTTAATTTGTCTGGATAGTTGATTATTGGCTGCAATCCAAGTTCTTTTCTCCTTCAGAATATCATATTCCAGCTCTCTGATCCTTTTAAAGAGGAATCCTCATTGTGGCTCCTTGATATCTGAATTGTTTCTTTCTGGCTGCTTGCAATGTTTTCGCCTTGATTGAGTAATTCTGAAATTTAGCTATGCTATTCCTTGGAGTTTTTGTTTTTGTGGTCTCTTTCAGGAGTTGATTGGTGAATTCTGGTTCTAGAACATCAGAGCAGTTTTCTTTGATAATTTCCTTAAAGATGTTGTCTAGTCTGTTTTTTACATCATGGTTCTCAAGTAGTCCAATAATTCTTAGTTTGTCTCTGCTGAATCTACTTTCCAGATTAGTTGTTTTTACAATGAGATATTTTACATTTTCTTTTCTTTTCTTTATTTTTTTTTCAATTTTTTGGTTTTATTTGACTGATTTTTGATGCCTCATTTACATTTTTGATTTGTTCAATTCTAATTTTTAGGGAATTACTGTCTTGCAATGGAATTAGGAGGAATCCTAAAGAGAAATTTAGTTAGAATCTTAGTTTAATTTCTAGCTTTTTTCAATTTTTAACTTTTCAAAGCTATGATAAATGTAAGAATTTTAGCTAATATAATAATTAGTTGTCCGATTAGATATGATAAATATAAGAAATCTCACTCCTAAAAATATATGACTATACAATGATCTCATCTTTAAAAGTAACATTGCACAGCTAGAAATTTTTAGAAGTGAGATTTCTTATATTTATTATAAACAACATAACCAAATATTATGAATTCTGAAGAAAAAGGCACAATCTCACCTATAAAAGTAGGTTCCTACATTTAATTTTTTTTTCTTTTTAGCAAAAAAAGGAAAAAAGGAGACAATTGTTTCTTTATAAAATAGTCCTGCACAGAAGGAATAGAAAGTTACATATAGAAAAATGCAAAACGCTCATTCACATAACTAAATATGCATGCCAATGAAGTTTGCCAAAAAAAGGCCCACCAAATTTTGCTTAATATTACAATGAGAGAAGCCTATCCAAGAACTCACAAGAGCTTCCTCAAAATGAAATACAGATGTTATAAAGCAGGGCATTTGACAGATACAGAAAATAAAACATATATCCCACTTCTTGGGAATGTCAAAAGCGTATCCAAGACATTTCTATTCTTTACAAGCTTATTTATTTAGTGTCATGTTTAGAAAATTTAAAAACATCAACTACAACATTAAGTGACAAATGAAGAGGCAAAAATATAAGTGGCAACTAAAGGAAAAAAATCAGTGAAATTCAGCAGGATACCAAATGGAAATATTGTGAGGACAAATGAAGTTAGGTAACAAATGTCCATGTAGAAACAACAGAAAACAAAACTCAGAAACTGAGAATTAGATTCTGAAAAAATAGTTTAACAATATAAATTTTTAAGAAGATTTTTCTTACATCTATCTAATGCTGTAACTTTGACTCTTTATTCCTCTAGTGCTAAACAAAACAGTCTAAGAACTCTTCTATGAAATAGCTCTAGATGTACTTAAAAATAGCTATTATGTTCCCTCTTCCCCCTTCTTTCAAAAGATTTTCATATGATATGGTCTCCTGTCCACTTTTTTTTTTTTTTTTTTTTTTTTGGGCTGAGGCAATTGAGGTTAAGTGACTTGCCCAGGGTCACACAGCTAGGGAATATTAAGTGTCTGAGACCAGATTTGAACTCAGGTCTTCCTGACTTTAGGGCTGGTGCTATAATCCACTGCGCCACCTAGCTGCTCCTCCTGTCCTCTTACTAACATGGACTTCTGAAAATAATTATAGTTGTTTAATACTTTTCCCAGGACCCAATTACACAGTAAGTCTAGATGTGGTCTAAGGAGAGCAACGTAGAGTGAGACAAGCACCTTTTTCATATTTGAGCACTATTTGTCTTTTAATAAAGCCTAAGAACCTACTAGGTTTTTCTATCACTATGTCAGACTGTTGACTAATCTTAAACTTGCAGTGTACTAAAAACTTAAGCTATTTCTTACACAAAGTATTCCCTAGTCATACCTCCCCCAGCCTATAATTGTACAGTTGATTCCTTAAACCAAAGGTTAAGACTTTACATTTGTCCCAGTGAAATTCCATCTTATTAGATTTGGCCCAGCATTCCATCTTGTGAAGATAGTTTGGGATCCTGACTACTCTACTGTATTATTTATATCTCCTTGCTTGAGGATTTAATAAGTTTGATGTTCATTTTTATTTTTATGATGATCTTTGATAATTTATACCTGAGAAGCCCATCATCACATATTTTATTTCTAGCTTTTATAGAATAATATGTGTGTTCTAGAAATATATTCATTATAACAAAAACTCCATGGATGTTGTACTGAAATGTGAAATAAATAAAATACTATTTTGTGGTTAACAGTGGTGAGTTTTGTGCCAAAAGAAATAATTTTTACATTTCCTGAAGTCAATGAAATATTAAATAACTATAAATACACATTAGAATAATTGAGATTTGGAATATTAGAACTGGACAGGTCCTCACAGATTATGAAGCCTAATTTAACAGTTTTTCAAAGGGGAGAAAACTCATTCATTAATATAATAGTTTGAAAAAAGAATAATAATAAAGAATTAGGTATACACTTTTGAAAAACATGTATATCTATAATATGTGGACATATATATTTCTTTTAAAAATTTTTTAAACATTTTTTTATTAAAGCTTTTTATTTTTTTATTTTTTTACTTTTTTGCTTTTTGCTGAGGCAATTGGGATTAAGTGACTTGCCCAGGGTCACACAGCTAGGGAATGTTAAGTGTCTGAGACCAGATTTGAACTCAGGTCCTCCTGGCTTTAGGGCTGGTGCTCTAACCACTACAACACCTAGCTGCCCCAAAGCTTTTTATTTACAAAATATATGCATGGGTAATTTTTCAACATTGACCCTTGCAAAACCTTGTTACAAATTTTTCCCTCCTCCCTTCATCCTCTCCCCTAGATGACAGGTAGTCTAATACACATTAATTATGATAAAATACATGACAATTCAAATATATGTATACATATTTATACAGTTATCTTGCTGTACAAGAAAAATTGGATCTACAAGAAAAAAAAAAGCTGAGAAGGAAAACAAAATGCAAGCAAACATCAACAGAGAGCGTGAAAATACTATGTTGTGGTTCACACTCAGATCCCACAGGCTGCTCCCTGGGTGTATATGGCTTTCTTCATCACTGAACAATTGGAACTGTTTTGAAACATCTCATTGTTGAAGAGAACCATATATATGAAATACACACACACACACATATATATATATATATATATTTCAATCAGAAAAAAATCTGCTGCCTCATTGTTTCTTGTGAACAACATATTGTAGGATTCTAGTTTTTAAATCACTATGCTAGCTCCTTCCATTTTATGAGAGAATTCATTCCATACATATTTACAGTTATGATTACTAACCTTATTTCCCTCAATCCTATTTTCCCTCCTGTTTATCTTCTCTCCTTTCACCCTTTTCCTCTTCATCAGTATTTTCCTTCTGCCTATCACCTCCCCCAATCTGTCCCCCCTTCTGTCAGTTCCCACCCCATCCCCTCTTTACTTAATCTCCTCCCCTCCTATTTACCTGTCAGATAAGATAGATTTCTACATTCACATGTATATTATTCTTTTTATGAGTTAATACAGATGAAAGTAAGGTTCAAATGATGCTCATCACCCACTTTCAAATCACTCCCTCCACTGTAACCAGTTTTTCACAACACTCTATGTGAAATAATTTACCCCCTTTTATCTCTCCCCTTCTTCTTCACCCAATGCACTTCTCTTTCTCATCCTTTAATTATTTTTAAGTCTCAAATTCACTTTATACCCGTATCCTTTGTCTATGTATATTACTTCTAGTGGTATTATTAGTGATAGTTTTTACAAATTACAATTATCTTCTCCTCATGTAGGGATGTAAACAGTTCAGCCCCATTGAATTCTTTATATTTTCTGTCACCTCTTTTATCTCAGAGTTGTTTTAATTTGTATTTCTCTAATTAATAGTGATTAAGAGCATTTTTTCATAAGACTACAGATGGCTTTAATTTCATCATCTGAAAATTGTCTGTTCATATCCTTTCACCAATTGGGGAATGGCTTATTCTCTCTCTCTCTCTCTCTCTCTCTCTCTCTCTCACACACACACACACACACACACACACAGAAAGATCCTCTGAATTTGGATATAAATTATTCTTGTAATGATTTTGCAGAGATGAGAAAGTAGGTAGCATATGGATAGATAATTCTTAAGGTCCTTTTGGTGAACTTTTTCTATATTAATATTGTGATTTTCCTTAATCATTTTCTATTTTGCCTTCTTGCAGTTATTTCGAGACTTGATCTCCCAGAGTAATGTTGTATGTTTGTGTATGCTTGGAGGACCCAGCTATATTTTCCTTAGTATATTTTCCCAGATTCCCAAGATCTCTCTTCAACATTCTGTCTCTCTCCAACATGCCTTTCTCTCTCTTCCCAACATCCTATAATCATCAATAATCCTTAACAATTTTAGGTTTCCATCAGCAAGCATCATATGTAATGGGAATAAACTAGGACCATTCCTAGTAAGATTAGGGGTGAAACAAGATTGCCCACTATCACCATTACTATTCAATATTGTATTAGAAATGTTAACTTTAGCAATAAGAGAAGAAAAAAGGAATTAAAGTAGGAAATGAGGAAACCAAATTATTACTCTTTGCAGATGATATGATGGCATACTTCAAGAATCCTAGAGAAAAATTAAAAGGTACTAAGAAACAATTCCTAACTTTAGCAAAGGTGCAGGATACAAAAGAAATACACATAAATCACCAGCATTTTTTATGTTACCAACAAAGTCCAGCAGTAATACATACAAAGAGAAATTCCATTTAAAATAACTGCAGACAATATAAAATATTTGGGACTGTATCTGCCAAGGCAGAGTCTGTAACTATATGAACACAATTACAAAATACTTTCCACACAAATAAAGTCAGATCCAATCAAATGGAAAATATTAAGTGCTCATGGATAGACCAAGCGAATATAATAAAAATAACAATACTACCTACATTAATCTACTTATTCAGTGCCACATCAAACTCCCAAGAAATTATTTTACAGAGCTAGAAAAAAATAACAACAAAGTTCATCTGGAAGAACAAAAGGTCAAGAATTTCAAGGGAATTAATAGAAAAAATGCAAATGAAGATGGCCTAGCTGTACCAAACCTAAAATTATATTATAAAGCAGCAGTCACCAAAATCATTTTGTATGGGCTAAGAAATAAGAAATATCATCAGTGAAATAGGTTAGATTCACAAAACAATAGTCAATGATTATAGTAATCTAGTGCTTGATAAACCCAAAGATCTCAGATTTGGGGATAAGAAGTCACTATTTGACAAAAATTGCTGGGAAAACTGGAAATTAGTATGGCAGAAAGTAGGCATTGACTTACACCTACCACCCCATACCAAGATAAGGTCTAAATGGGTTCATGATTTAGACATACAGAGTGATAATATAAGCAAATAAGAAAAACAAAGGATAGTTTATATCTCAGATCTGTGGAGAAGGAAAGAATTTGTGACTAAAGAAGAACTGGAGTACATTATTGAATATAAAATGGATAATTTTGATTATATTAAGTTTAAAAAGTCTGTGTACAAGCAAAACCAATGCAGACAAGATAAGAAGGTAAGCAGTGAACTGGGAAAAACAATTTTACATTCAAGGGTTTTGATAAAGGCCTCATTTCTAAAATATATAGAGAATTGTTTCAAATGTATAAGAATTCAAGCTATTCTCCGATTGATAAATGGCCAAAGGATATGAACAATTTTCAGATGAAGAAATTGAAACAATTTCTAGTCATATGAAAAGGTGCTCCAAATCACTATTGATCAGAGAAATGCAAATTAAGACAACTCTGAGATACCACTATATATCTCTCCGATTGGACAGGAGAAGAGATTGATGAATGTTGCAGGGGTAGTGGGGACACTAATACACTGCTGGTGAAGTTGTGAACGGATCCAACCATTCTGGAGAGCAATTTGGAACTATGTCAAAGGGCTATCAAATTGTGCATGCCCTTTGATGCAGCAGCATTTCTCCTGGGCTTATATGCCAAAGTGATCTTAAAGGAGGGAAAAGGCCTCACATGTACAGAAATATTTGTGACAGCCCTTTTTGTAGTGGCAAGAAATTGGAAACTGAGTGGATGCCCATCAATTAGAGAATGGCTGAATGGTATATGAATGTTACGGAATATTATTGTTCTATAAGAAATGATCACCAGGATAATTTCAGAGAGGCCTGAAGAGACTTACATGAACTGTTGCTAAATGAAAAGAGCAGAACCAGGAGATCACTGTACATGGCAACAAGATTATATGATGATCAATTCTGATGGATGAGGGCTTTTTTCAACAATCAGGTGATTCAGGACACTACCAATAGTCTTGTGATGAAGAAAGCCATCTGCACCCAGAGAGAGGACTGTGAGAACTGAATGTGGATCACAACATAGTATTTTCACTCTTTTCTTGTTTGCTTGCATTTTGTTTTCTGTCTCAATTTTTTTTTTCCTTTTTGATCTGATTTTTTCTTGTGCAGCAAAACTTTTGAAATATGTACAGAACAATTGCACATGTTTAACATATATTGGATTACTTGCTGTCTAGGTAAGGAGGTTGAGGAAGGGAGGGAAAAATTTGTAAGAGAAGATTTTGCAAGGGTGAATATTGAAAATTATCTATACATATGTTTTGAAAATAAAAAGCTTTAATAAAAAATAAATTGTTTCTGAGGAAAAAAAAACAATTTTAGGTTTCAACATTATGACAATAATCCCAAATAATTTAAGTAGCAATTTCACAATTTTCATAAGTGATAGCCAAATAAACATAACATAGCCTATCACAAAAATGGCTAAGAATCTCGTGTAATTTATAGACAAGTTTCCAATTTTTATATACACACCAATTTAAAAATTATTTTAAAAATCAATACTTTATCTTGTGATATTCTAAGTAGATGTTCCATTTAAATTATCAATTAATTGCTTTTGCAAATCAATCTTTTTTGTCTCATTTTTAAAACCATCTTTTTTAAACTTTAAGATTTACAATATAGCTAATATCTAAGTAGTTTTGGACCAAATTTCATAAAATTTATACATATGTCCAGCAGAGTATACAAAATTTTAAAGCATAGCTGATAATTTTTACAAATTACCCAACATACAATTTAGAAGACAACATATATCATCTGATTGGGAAATACAAACATGTGACCTCTTTAAATAAGTTACCAGAGAACTTTGTTTCAATAACCTTTTTTAAAAAACAAAATCAAATCAAATTCAGATTTAAACTTCCAATAGCAATACTACAATATTTAATGCACATATACATATTACCAAAATCTTATTCCCAGATGCATAAAATGAAACTAATTCTATCATGTATCACTTAAATTTAAACATATAGTAATTTAGGTCTCATTTTTGGGAGAAAACTTTTCCTCCTCAAAAACTCCATTTTCCTAGACTCTCCAAAATCTCTGAAATGGCAGTAAACTATTTTAAACCCAAGATGAAGATACAGGTTCCTGGGAGCAAAATGGAAACTCCTATCTCCCCCACTAAATTTTGTACTCAAAATTTCCCCAAGCCATATGGAAATAGGTCACACTCTTTTACAGAAAGAGTCCCCAGAGAAATGTTTTGGGATTCTGGGATATTGAGGAACATAGAGACCCATCTAGAAACTGCTTTTAAATCCCTTTTCTTTCTATCTACTACACAGTTATTCCTTCCCTGCTTCCTGGAGAAGAACCTCTTTTCTTCTGGAACGCCATTTTTTTCTTTAATAGAGTTTCTTGTAAATTTCTCCTGTGCAGATTCTTCCTGCACCCCAGCATGGAGATCTCAACACTCTGGTAATCCCAGATCACTAATATTTACTCAATTTTAGATTTCCTGACATCCCCTCTTTTCCAGGATTATTATATCTCAGGAGTTCCCACTCCTTGTCACCATAAATTCCCCATTTTACTAACCTGACTGATACCTCAGACCCCATAAGATGACCCCAACTACCAAAGGCAATACTAGATAGTCCATGATCTTACCTTTGGTCTGTGCACAGTTTGTCTGGCTGCTGTAGAACCTATTGTACTCTTCTTGTTCATTCCTAGAATCAACAGTGACCTTATTTACTAATGTGGTCCTGGGATCTTGGACAGTCTATTGGGGGGGGAGGAATTTCACTTAAAAAAAAACCTTGTTTTACAATGATTGTCCTGTGACAATGTTGATGTTACCGAAGCATGATTCCTTAGAATATTGGAAAAACTATTAGGACTAATATCTTTAAATTTTCTCCTAGGCAAATATCACTTCATTTTTCTGGGACTAAAGTTTGTGCATTGATAAAATGAGGAAATTTGATTAAATGATCTCTAAAGCCTTTTTGATTTTAAATTACTTATAGACTATTTTAAAATTTTTGTTGGATTAGTAAATAAGGACAAATACAAAGACACAGGCACACTCTAAACTAGATAAAGAACATAATAATAGCTCTTGTTTAGGTACTAGATTATAGTGTGAAGTATTGTCCTCACAAATCTTATAAATTATGCAATGCAGGTAAACAGGACGTGAAATGATTAGCTTATGGTTATATAGATAGTAAATTATGAAGCCAGGAACAGTAGGTCACTTGTTTTTTTTCTCTTGTATTGCCCAAGGCTATAAAAGCCTACATACTAATTAAGACAACTCTGAGGTACCACTATATCTCTCAGATTGGCTAAGATGACAGGAAAAGGTAATGATAAATATTGGAGGATATGTGAAAAAACTAGGACACTGATACATTGTTGGAGTTGTGATCTGATTCAACCATTCTGGAGAGCAATTTGGAAGTATGCCCAAAGGGCTATCAAACTGTGCATACCCTTTGGTCCAGTAGTATCTCTACTGGGTCTGTAAGCCAAAGAGATCATAAAAAAGAGAAAAGGACCCACATGTGCAAAAATGTTTGTAGCAGCCTTTTTTTTTTATACTGGCAAGGAACTGGATATAATCACTAATAAGAGAAATGCAAATCAAAACAACCCTGAGGTTCTATCTCATAGTTTGAAAACTGGCAAAAATGACCAAAAAATGGCAGTAGTCAATGTATGTGGAGGAGTTGTGGAATAAAGACATATTAATATTTTGTTGGTGAAGTTATAAAATGGTACATTTTAGATTGTAATTTGGAATTATAAAAATAAAGTGACTATAAGACCTAAACCTTTTAGACCAGAGACTTCATTACTGGGATTATACCACAAAAAAGGCCATTGACAAGAAAAAAATTCTCTACATGCTATAAAATATGTATAGCAGCAATTTTTGGAATAGTTAAGAATCAGAAACAAAAGTAGATGTTTATCAATTGTGCAAAAGTCAAACAAACTCTGGTATATGAGTGCAATGCTTATACTACTGTGATATAAGAAATGATATATAATGAATACAAAGAAGCATGGAAAGATCTACATGAACTGATGTAAGAACCAGCAGGGTCAAGAAAATAATATACACAGTAACCACAGCAATTTAGATTTAGAAGAATAATGACATACCAAAAAACTTAAAGGTGAGTATAACAAAATTATAAAGATCAAGTGGAAATTGGGGCACTTAGGTAGCATAGTGCATAGGCCACTGACTCCAGAGAGTCAGAAAGGGCTGAGTTCAAATCTAGCCTCAGACAGTTGACACTAGGTGTGTGACTCTGGGCAAATCACTTAATCTCAAGCAGCATCACAATAACAAAAAATAACTAACTAAATAAAGAAGTATCAAATGGAATTCAAATAAAGAGATATGAAAAGACACTTCCAAGCTACTCTTTAATATGTAGCTTCCTTTAGTTTCTTCTACTGAAATTGAGCTGAAAGTCATTCAAATTAACAAGTAATTATTAAAAGCTTATCAAATACAAAAGCAAAGGGGCCCTTCTTCACAAGGCACTTATGTAGATATATAAATTTGATAGAAATTTTATTTTTGGTTAGTCATTTTCAATCATGTTTGATTCTGCCTGACCCCACTTGGGGTTTTCTTGGCGAAAATAGTGAAGTAACTTTACTTTTCCTTCTCTAGATCATTTTAAGGATGAGGACACTGAGGCACAGAAGATTAAAAGATTTGCTCAGGAAGTGTCTCAAGGCAGATTTGAATTCAGTAGATGAATCTTCCTGAACCTAGGCTTGGCACTCAATCCACAACACCACTTAGCTGCCAAAGATACAAGGTAATTAGGAAGGGGGGAACATGTGTAGATAAGGGACCAGAAAAGTTTTCTTATAGAAGGTGTTACTTTATCTAAGTAAACTGCACTTACAAAAGATGAGGACAGGAGAATATTCCATTATGAAAGATAGCCATTGTAGAAAGGCATGGAGATTGGATACCAATTATCATGTGAGGAACAAGAAAGTATACCAGTATGGCTAGATATAATGCTCCAACGGGAATAAAATTTGTGCATAACACTGGAAGAATATGAAGATAATAGGTTGTGATGAATTTTTTTTCATTTTACCCCAAATCTTATTTCAATTTTCATTTTTAATTTTCAATATCACTAAACATTTTTGTTTCATTATAGTAGGATGTTCATTAAAAAAAAAAAAAAAAGCAGAAAAAGGTCCTAACCTCTAAAGGGTTCTTTAGCTTCAAAATAGGGAAAATCAAAATTCTTGGTACTGCTACTTGTTCAATCACTTTCTTTTTTTTCTAAGGCAGCAATTTAAAAAAAAAATTTCTCAATACTCACCTTTGCAAAACCTTGTATTCAAAATTTTTCTCCCTCTCTCTGCTTCTGTAGACAAGTAGTCTAATATAGGTTAAACATGTGCAATTCTATATATATTTCCACAATTATTATGCTGCAAAAGAAAAATCAGATCAAAAAGGAAAAAAAAAGAGAAAGAAAAAAAAAAAAACAAGCTAACAACAGCAAAGGTGAAAACATTATATTGTGATCCATGTTCAGTCCCCACAATCTTCCTTCTGGATGCAGAAGGCTATCTCCATCTTAAGTCAATTGGAATTAGCCTGAATCACCTCATTGTTGAAAATCAAGAACTGATCATCACATAATCTTGCTGTTGCTGTATATCAATGTTGTCTTGGTTCTACTCACTTCATTCAGTATCAGTTCATATAAGTCTCTTTAGGTCTCTCTGAAATCATCCTGCTGATTGTTTCTTATAGAATAATATTCCCTAACATTCACATACCATAACTTATTGAGTGATTTCCCAACTGATGGATATCCATTTAGTTTCTAGTTTCCTGCCACTACAAAAGGGACTGCCGTGAACATTTTTGCACATGTGGGTCATTTTCCCTTTTTTATGATCTTTTTGGGATACAGACCCAGTAGAGACAACTACTGAATCAAAGGGTATGTACAGTTTGATAGCCCTTTGGGCATAGTTCCAAATTGCCCAAAAAGCTACCAAACTGTGCACATCCTTTGACCCAGCAGTATTTCTACTGGGCCTATATCCTAAAGAGATCTTAAAGGAGGGAAAGGGACTCACATGTGCAAAAATGTTTGTGGCAGCCCTTTTTGTAGTGGCAAGAAACTGGAAAGTGAATGGATCACCATCAACTGGAGAATGGCTGAATAAATTATGGTATATGAATGTTATGGAATATTATTGTTCTGTAAGAAACAACCAACAAGATGATTTCAGAAAGTCTTGGAGAGACCTATATGAACTGATGCTAAGTGAAATAAGCAGAATCAGGAGATCATTATACATGGCAACAAGTCTATATGATAATCAATTTTGATGGACGTAGTTCTCTTCAACAATTCGGTACTTCAACCTGTTGCTATTGTTCAGTGATGAAGAAAGCCATATACACCCAGGGAGAGGCCAGTGGGAACTGAATATGGACCACAACATAGCATTTTAATGCTTTCTGTTGATGTTTGCTTGCATTTTGTTTTCCTTCTTAGGTTTTTTTTTTCCTTTCTCTTTCTAGATCTGATTTTTCTTGTGCTGCAAGATAACTGTATAGATAAGTATACATATACTGGATTTATCTATTTATTTAAACATATTTAACATGTATTAGACTACCTGCCATCTAGGGGAAGAGAATGGGGTAAAGGAGGGAAAAATTAGGAACATAAAATTTTGCAAAGGTCAATGTAGAAAAATTACTCATACGTTCTGTAAATAAAAAGCTTTGATAAAAAAAGAAGGGAAAAAAAAAAACTCCTGACTTTTGCAAAATGCCTGATATTTTCTTGGTGAAGAAATATATCTGATGCATCTTTATCAAAGGAGATCTCAACCATAATAGCTCCAATTTTTATGAATGGTTATATAAGATATTCAAGAGGAATAGTAGAATTTTTTTCATACCATCAAAATAGGCACAACTGATATAAAAAAGTTGATTTTTATTGCAACACAATTCCTAGAAAACCCCAAGTTAACATTAAAAAATAAACTTTTCCAGACAAGCTATGCCATAAAGGAATTGATTAAGGTCAAGCTTAATCAGATGCTGTCATCAAAGATGCTGTTGAGTAAACAAGATTAATGCTACTAAATTTGTATTTGCATAAAAGCTTCCATATCAAAGTATTTTAATACATACATACTTTACAATCTTCATGTGAAAATACAAGAAAATGAACCATAGTAAATATTGATTGATTTCACTACTCTTTTAAGACTGCCAATTACCTAGCAAAGTTTGGTTGGAGCAACTATCTATTACTATCAAGAAAAGATTACTGGAATTAGATTATGCTCAGTACTCACGCATTTTTCAGAGTTTAAGATTCAGAAAAAAGTGCATGTTAGTATAAAGACATGTTATTTGTTACACTTATGAAAGAAGTCTGATACCATTAATTATAAAATACATGTGACTGTACAGAAAGATTTCCTAGGATTTTATAGTTGCTATATAGAGCACATGGATTTGGTTAATATTCCTCCACCAGTGGACTCAAGAAAGGATAGGTAATAATCCCGATTTTGTTCTGTTTCATGGAAGGAAGAGTATTCATTTGGAGACTAGTCTTTTTCCGGAAAACAGACTGCAAATATCAAAAGTAAGGAAGAGTTTTCACTGATGAATTTTCACAGGAGGTAATGGATCATTAATAATCAATTCAGACAATAAGTTTAATGATTATAATGCACATATACATTTATTTATGAGATCTGTCAATAAATATAATCAATATTTACGATGTACTGTGTACTGTATGAAGTGCTATCGATAATAAAATTAGGAAATCTGTCCATAGAAAGCATAGTTAGGAGTGAGGTGGGGAAGAAGGGAGGACTTAATAGCAGCAAATTCCAGTTCAACATTAATAAAAAGTTGCAAACAATCAGAGTAGTTTAAAAGTGAAAAGAATGGGTTGCCTCAGGAAATTCCTGACCACTCCTGATGAGGTCTTCAAAGAAGATAGTGAAGGAGTTTAGAACTGGAATGTGGCTATTATCCAATCCAATCCAATCCAATTGTGGCTATAATCCAATCCAATCCAATCTGCCTTACTCTAGAGACCAGGAAATTGACACCAAGAGAAGATAACTGACTTGTACTTTGAGTTAAGGATAGTAATGAGCAGAGCTAAGATTTGTACCAGGCTTCTGACTTCAGAATCCAGATGCTCCTTCTATTATGCTATAGGGCCTCAATTGGTAGCACAGATGGCCCTCTTAAAGTCTAACTCTTTGAAGCTGTATTTAATGTGATAAAACATGGAAAGGTAAAGTGTAGTAGGATGGTAGAAAACCCTGAGTAAAGAGTTTTATTTATTTGATAGACTACATAGGTAAGCAGTAATACATATATATATATATATATTTTTTTTTTTTTTTTTGACCAAGGGAATAAAATAGAACTATATATAGGAAAAATCAGTTTGGAAGCATGAACTTGGCCTAGTGGAATGGTTGCTATTATTATGTTGGTGTTAGAGAGGAACAACATTCTAAATAAAGCCTTTTGAGTGTTATATTCTTTTAATTATATTAAAGCTATTTGTATTATCTTGCATGTTCTATATAGATCACTGAAAATTAGTCACTGAGTCCAAATCACATGCCTAGTTTAGGTCAAGTTAAACCTAAAATAGGCAGAATTAATTTAGAAATATGTTCTAATAAATAAAAAATTGGCCAAATTAATTTTCTTAGCAACAGATCAATACGTATTTGTTGATGTTTATCATAGTTAAAATTAGAAACTGATTATAAGCTACATAAAATAAGGGGGGTGTGATATATTACCTAGCTACCATTCTTATAGCATGAAAATCACATCATTCTTTTATCTATTAATAATAGTAGTTTAAAAATAGAAACTTGGGATATCATACCATGGGGTATATTATTGTAATTCCATTATTTTTTTTCCACCAAAAACCTCAGGCAAGTTTTAGGTTATTTCCTCCTTTCCTTGCATGGCAAAGTTTGCAAACTGAAGATTCCCAGTAGTCAGTAACCACAGGGTTTTCTTCTTCCTTTTTGCTTCTTTTCTGAGTTTATTGTTGTTCAGTTGTTTTCAGTTGTGTCTAACTCTTTGTGACCCAATTTTGGAGTTTTCTTGGCAAAGTAAAGAATGGTTTGCCATTTCCTTCTCTAGCTCATTTGACAGAGAAAGAACCTGAGATAATTTCTGGATTTGAACTCAGGAAGAGAAGTCTGGTATTCTGGAAATCTATTCCCTATGCCATCTAGCTGCCACATAATATCTTAAATATTTAAAGGCAATTTCCACAAAGTACTACAAGAAATGATACAATGAGGTAAGGAGATGCAATGTAAATGCATCTATGCATTTATGTAAAATGAAAAAGATTATTACAAATAGCAGCCATAAGGCATTTACCCCTTTTCTTAGCTTCCCTTTCAATTTAATTATTATGATAATTGGGACCTAATTTTCACTTCTTTTTCTATACCTGTCATTATAGCAGCCCATTTCAGTGGGCAAGTATCTCATGGGATGAAATAATTATGAAGAGACTGATCTGTAACAATAAAGAGAGTACCTAAACTGATGAGATTATAAATCCAATGAAGTACACAAGAAGATTAGTAATTGAGGTTACTAACATGATGAGAATGAATTGGCTCATGAAATCTGGAAAGAGCATCTGAGAGTGGACATGATAGTGTAATGGGAAATCCCTGCTGAGCTTCCCACTAGCTTTGTGACATTGGGAATGGAACTTCACCTCTTATAATTCTTAGGAGCTCTTTAAAATATGAAGGCTAGACTAAGTAAACTAAATGGGATGCTGTGATTTCTATAACTTACATAAAAACTAAAGGGAAAGTAAACAGAAAAAGGTAGTTAATTCAAATTTACGATATTAGAAAGCAGAAATATAAAAAAATATTTATAGAAGGAATCATAAAATTGACATCTATTATCATTTCTTAATTTGATCATATAATGAAAATTCAGTATTCATTGGGAAAGATTGAAGGCAAAAGAAGAAGTGGATGTCAGAGGATGGGATAAATAGAGAGTATCATGGAAATGATGAACATAAGCTTGGGCAGACTTTGGGGAAAGAGGGAGAACAGAAAGAGCCTGGGGTGTTAAATAGTCCAAGAGGTCATGAAGAGTCAGATAAGACTGACAGAACAATAATTACCATTACTGAATTACCATTTCTGAAATTAGCATTTCAATTGATGTGATTTTAAAAGATGATAAAATAATGTTAATTGAAATAAATAAGTCAAAAGAAGTTCTATTTCCATAAAGTTGCCTACTGACCTGACTTATTTTTCTTTGTTCTTGTAAAGCTTCTTGGATTGCCTGAGATATTTTTTCTTGATCTTTATCATGCTCAGCTTTCCAAATTTCCTTCTCTTCAGCATGAATTTTTTCAAAGTTTTTTCTTTCTTCTTCTACTGCTTTTAAAATTGCATCCTTCATTGTTTCTTTCTCAATCTTTGAAACAATAATGAAAGCAATAATATTAAAAACAAAGATCAAAAAAGAATTATTTGAAGAAAGGTTATTTACTAAATAAGAATATTATCACAGACTCTACTCTTTATTTTTATTAGGTTTATGTCTAATTTTGTTTTGTGAGCATGCTTTGTAAAACTAAAATTGTATCTACAGCCAGCATTGTAGTATCACATCTATTTTCATTCCGTAAGTATATTCAGCACAATTTCTGGGATTTCTAAGATACATTTCCATTAAGTGAGACTTCCTACAAATGATTAGTGGCAGCTACAGCCCCCAGTGGTATTTCCTAGCAGTTTCCCATCCAAGTACTAAGCAGGTCTGACCCTGATTATCTTTGAAGATCAGATGAGAACTGCACGTACCTACTATTAAATACTTGATTAGGCATTGCCTCAGTCAAATTGAGACCTAGGAAAGACATTAGTCTAAAAAGGCCAAGGTCTCCCCCTGTATTCAGGGCCATCTCCAGCTGTCCTGATCTCTTATCTTGCTACTGGATCCAGATAGCTCTAAAAGAGAAAGTGAATCTGGTGACATGCATAGCCCTCCCTCACTTAAATCTAATTCATGTGTATGTCATGGCATCATCTCTCTGATGTCATGGTCCTTTTCAAGAATAAATCTCAGATGAGAGACCAATAAGTTCAGTATGAAATAGTCAAAAATGGAAAAAAAAAAAACTTTTACAGATGATAGTTTTTAAATAAAAATTTATTAATATTACATGGTTTTTACACCATAAGAATTTATTATAGCATTCTTCTTTCTCTAACTCCCAGAAAGTCATTTCATATAATAAATATTCTCTAAGAAAACAAAAGGAATAAGAGAAATAAACTCAGTAAAAAAAATCGAGAGATAGAAAAAAGTCTGAATATATATGCAATGTACCACATCTAGACCCTTACTTACAAAAGAGTAAGGGTATATGTTCAATTTTCTTCTTTGTAATTTTGCAACATTTAATCTGTTGTTTTGTGGTTATTCTTCTTTCCATTTACACTGAAGTTACATTGAATATCGTTTTCGTGATCTCTTTTATGTTAGATAATTTACCCATTCTGTCTCTTCCTTTCCAGTGCATTCTTCTTTCTTACTTCCTTAATTTTATTTTTTTAGATAATCATCTCATCATATTCAACTTGTACTTATGCTAAGTATATACCTTCTAACTACCCAAATAATGAGAAAGTTTTTCAGTTACAAATATCATTTTCCCAATGTAGGAATATAAACAGTTTAACCTTATTGAATTCCTTATGATTTCTCTTTTCTGTTTAGCTTTTGTTTTGTATTTAGTATTTGAAAGTCAAATTTTCCATTCATTGCTGGTCCTTTCAACAGGAATGCTTGAAAGTCCTCTAATTCATTGAATATCTATTTTTTCCCCTAAAGGATTAAACTCAGTTTTTCTGAGTAGGTGATTCTTGGTTGTAAGAATCTGTAATATCATATTCACAGTCCTAAGATCCTTTAATTTACAAAGTGCTAAATAGTGTGCTATCTTGACTGATCCCACAATATTTGATTTTTTTTTTTTTTTGGCCACTTGCAATATTTTCTCCTTGACTTGGGAGCTTTGGAATTTGGCTATAATCTTCCTGGGAATCTTCATTTGGAGATTTCATTCAGAAGATAATCAGTAGATTTTTTTTTTTCAATTTCTGTTTTCTTTCCTGGGACTTCTAGGATATCAGAGCAATTTTTTGTTGATAGTTGCTTTAAAGAGATGTCTAAGCTCTTTTTTGTGAGTGTAACTTTCAGTCCAATAATTCTTAAATTATCTCCCCCAGATCTATTTTCCAGATCAGTTGTTTTTTCAATAAGATATTTCACATTTTCTTCTATTTTTTTCATTCTTTTGTTTTTGTTTTATTATTTCTTGATGTCTCTCGGAGGCCTTAGCTTTCACTTGCCTGATTCTAATTTTTAAATAATTGTTTTCTTTATTAAACTTTTGTATCTCCTTTTTACATTTGGCTAATTCTATATTTCAAGGAATTATTTTCTTCACTGAATTTCTGTAAATCACTTCATATGGCCAATTCTGCTTTTTAAAGGAGTTTTTTCTTCAATAAATTTTTGTAGATTTTTTTTCCATTTGGCCAATTCTGCTTTTCTTTCTTCTTTTATACAATTTTATTTTTATAAATGCATGCAAAAATTATTTTCAATATTCACCTCTGCAAAAGCTTTTGTTCCAAATTTTTCTCCCTTTCTTCCACTCCCCAAGATAGCAACCAGATATAGATTAAATATGCCCAATTCTTCTAAACATATTTCCATATTCATCATGCTGCATAAGAAAAATCAGATCAAAAAGGTAAAAATAAAATATGAGAAAGAAAATAAAGAAAGCCAACAAATAAACAAAAGTCTCTATAGTTCTCTCTTTGGATGAGGATAGCACTTTCCAATACATTTTCAAGGCATTCTTCTCTTCAATGGATTTTCTAGTCTTTTATTATTTTATTTTAATAATTTGGCCTATTCCATTTTTAAGTTGTTGTCTTTTTCAGAATTTTTTGTGCCTCCTTTACTAAGCCACTGACTCTTTTGCATAATTTTCTTGCAGCACTCTCAGTTCTCTTCCCAAATTTTCCTCTTCCTCTTTTACTCGATTTTAAAAATTCTTTTTGAACTCTTCCATGGTCTTGGGCCAATCAATTTTTTTCTTTGAGTCTTTGGATATAGGAATTCTGACTTTGTTGTCTTCTTCAGAATTTGTGTTCTGATCTTTGTCACTACAATAATTTTCTATAGCCAGGATTTTTTTGTGCTCTTCGCTCATTTTCAAGCCTATTTCTTTGCTAGGGTATGGAATCCTGCTGAGAGGGAGTACAGAAACCACCTTGTCCTGTGGTGCAGAAGTTTTCTGCCACATTACAGAAACACCCTTGTTAAACAAGGAGCACTGATGCACGGCATGGGAATGGGTTGAGTCTGAAGGTCACAGCTAGTTGCTCGTGAACAGGGATGCCTTCACAGGGCTTCTTATCTGTGAGTGGGTTGCTGGAATGGCTGGATTGGCTCTCCTCCTATTGGCAGATACCATGCATCCACAAAGCCCAGGAGCTGCTTCTCTGAATGGTGACTGGGGATTGACTACTATTCACACTTGCAAAAATGTATATCAACAAGGATGTGGAGCATAATAAATTGGAACTCTTTTCACACCCTATGAGTTTCCCGCCTCATTC
The DNA here is from genome assembly GCA_023553655.1 of Myrmecobius fasciatus. NCBI lineage: Eukaryota > Metazoa > Chordata > Mammalia > Dasyuromorphia > Myrmecobiidae > Myrmecobius > Myrmecobius fasciatus. The sequence goes on along the minus strand of JAJPUD010019378.1, from coordinate 956 downwards.
ATTTCACCTCTGAGATCAAAGGGCTCATATACTTTGAGCTCTTAAGACAGCCAGGACATTTCTTGACTTTTAATTCTGATAAAATGGGCTCTGCTACTTCAGAATCTTTTGTCAGAGGATATTTTAGACATCTGTAAGTTTTCAGTATATCCAAGGTGTTATGATGTAGAAAAACTTGTGTTTATTATTTTCCTGTACCACGCACAGTTCTATAAGCAACATAAGTACTTTTTCTACCCTGAAACTGTGATCAGTGTCTTCCTTTCCCTTACTGTAGACTAATGTGTTAATGCTCCTTCTTGCCTTAGGTCTGAGACCCAGGACTGTGACCCAGATCCAAAAATGAGCAATGGAACAGAATTCTGCCCCCCAAAAAAGCAAAGGGTCTCCTGTAATCTCCTTTTTACTAACTGTTTGACCATCTTAGTGTCTGTGGTCTCAGATGTCCAAAAACTACCACTACTGCCACTTATTCAGTCACTCCTAAGGGCTTCTGATTTGTTGGAACATGGTCTGTGGTGGTATAGCCTGTGCTGGACTAGATTTCACTCTCACTGAGGTGCGATAGACTTTTTTTTTTAAATTAAAGCTTTTTATTTACAGAACATATGAATGAATTTTCTACATTGACCTTTGCAAAAAAAATTTTTTTGTTCCAAATACTTCCCCTCCTTCCCCCCACCCCTACCTCTAGATGACAGATAGTCTAATACATATTAAATATGTTAAATTATATGACAAATCTAATATACATATACGTATCTATAGTTACCTTATTGCACAAGAAAAATCAGATCTAGAAAGAGAAAAAAAAACCTAAGAAGGAAAACAAAATACAAGCAAATATTCAAAGAAAGCATCCAAATGCTGTGTTGTGGTCCACACTCAGTTCCCAGAGGCCTCTCTCTGGATGTATATGAGTATCTTCATCACTGAACAATAGGAACTGGTTTGAA
>JAJPUD010019377.1:0-26674 GCA_023553655.1 Myrmecobius fasciatus | reverse complement strand
ACATCCCATGGTCTAACATCCTTCCCAGCTCTGACATCCCATGGTCTCTTCCGGACTTTAAGATGCTGTATCACAGGATCTTTTCTCTGTGGGTCAAACTCTGGTCTCCCCTCTGGGACAATAATAAATGCTTTTATTGTTATTCATCATCTTTTGGCTCTATTTCCCTCCTTCCTTCCCTTCCTTCTTTCCTTCCTTCCTTTCCTTCCTTCTTTCCTTTCCTTCCTTTCCTTCCTTCCTTCTTCCTTCCTTCCTTCCTTGATCCTTAGCTACAGTTGAGCCTGGGATATGCCAAGATGAGAATGAGAATCAGGGTCTTCCCGTAGGGAGCTCCTAATCTAGTGGGGGAGGCTTGCCTGGTACAAACTAAACCCCTTTGGCTTGGGGGAAGGGAGGGATCTGGGCCTGCAGAAAGGTAAATAAAGGGCTAATGAAGTGCCAGTGAGGGAGGAAGAGAACATTGCTTGAAGAGGACGATCAGGGGAAGCCTTCCTGAATTAAGTGGCTGGGAAAGAAGGGATGCAATGGGCCAAGACTGCAGGTAGAAAGCTGGGAGAGATTCCAGGAAGAGAGCATAGCATGAACAATGAGGAAGGAAGGAAGGCTTAGCATGGCTGGAGAGTCGCAGTGAGAGAGAAAATGGAGGGCAAGGGGAGATGGGACTGCGGAGGGCCTTAAATGCCGGCCTTTACAGCCTAGGCCCTGGGAAGCCAGTGAAAGCTTTCGAGAAGGGAATGCCAGGATTAGAACTGTGCTTTCAGATGGTGAATCCACCAGTGGTGTGCAAGTTTGATTGTAGGGGGAGAGAGAGAACAGAGATCAGGGAGGATTCAAAGACTAATCCCAATGGGAGCTAACGAGGACCTAGACTAAGGTGATGACCATAGGGATGCAAAAGAAAGACAGAAGCCATTCACTGCAAAGGAAAAAAAGATTCAGATGCTGGAGGGGAGGGAAGAGAAGGTGTCAGAGAACCCGGGTTTTGTGCCTGCCAGTGCTGGAGGGTGGTGACTCTGAGCAAGCTAGAGGAAGATGGAAGAGTTTGAGGGATGAGCCATTCAAGAGGACTTTTGTAAATGATGGGCTGGACCCTGGAGTAGCCAGGGCAGGAAGTGGAGGATGGGGGATAGAGTCATCAGCATGGAGGGCCTTGGGTGGAGATCCCGGGCAGAGATCGTGCCCTTAAGGGATCAGTGTCAAGGAGAGGCCCCAGTTAGGGGACCAGCAGGGACAAGAGGGAGCACAGTATAAGGCAAGAGCTTCCCACTTGAAGTTGAAAGACTAGTTGCTCATTCTCAGGGGCCACTAGGGGCGCCATAGTGTGCAGAGAGTCAGGCCTGGAGTCCAGAATACCTCCTGAGTTCAAATCCAGCCTCAGGCACTCACTAGCTGTGTGACCCTGGCCAAGTCCTGTCACCCTGTCTGCCTCAGTTCCTCATCTGCAAAATGAGCTGGAGAAGGAAATGGCAAAGCCCTCCAGTATCTCTGCCAAGAAAATCCCAAATGGGATCACAAAGAGTCAGACGCGACTGAAATGACTGAACAAAAACAATTTCCTGGTCCTGCCTCCATCACTCTCTCCCTGTACAATCTTTAGCAAACCCCTTCTCTTCCCTGGCCTTCCCTTTCTCTCAGAGAACTGGAGAGATGGAGGGGACCTCATGCAGTCCAGTCTGAATGTCCAAGGATCCCCAGTACCTCGTGCCTGGCAAGGGGGGCAGGGAGAGCACCTGGGTGGCTCTAAGATTTCTTCCAGTTCTGACGTTCTCTGGCCCTGCAGTGCCAGCGAAGGGCCCTGACTCTGGCAGGCAAGCAGACTCTGAAGCAGGGCAGCGTATCTGTTGTGGGTGTGATCTCCAAAATGGCAGCATGCCTTGGCTTCCCTATTAGGTTCTAAGTTTCCAGAGGGCAATGGCCAGCTGCTGCCATTCTTAGCCGATTCCCCTCACAGTGCTTGGCAAATTTTGGTGGTGTCTTGATGGATTTCTGGAACCAAGGCCCATGGCCTGTAGCAGCAAATGTGGCATTTGAATTTGCAGAGGACTCTGGGTAACTGTGGACATTCGGCCATGGAGAATGGGGCAGTAGGAGAGATGCTTGGGGATGAGCGATGGGCAAAAGGCAGGCTGGGAAGCCTGGAGGGCTCCATTCCAAAGCTAAATGATGATTTGCTGCATTTTTGCCGGGTTTGATGTCGGGGCCCTTTCTCCTTGTGAAGTGACGCTATGTGTGATGGGAGCTTTATGTGTATTGTGTATGTTGTAGGTGCACGGATGTCTCGGTGGGTGTTAAGTACCCTTGACCGTGACCCTCAGGCAGAGGACCACTCCCTCTCTTCTTGGGTGACTGACTGGCAGACAAACTGGCCTCTCTTTTCTGGGTCTCCCACCCCATTTCTGGTGATTTTTGAGGACTTGTAGAGAGGGTAATGACATCTGTGAGGAGTAGAAGCTCCTGTCAGTCCCCACCTGGAGCTGAGCAGAGGGTGGGGAATCAAAATGGCTTGCTCCTAAGTATCCACTCCCTCTCTCCCCTTAGTCCTGGGCGTCCCAGGAGGAAAAATATTAGTCTCTGGGAGTCAGAGGTCCATGAGACGGTCTCCGGTATCTCCTGGTGGATTTGGAAAAGCTGACAACCATGTCTGCCCCCCTGGGGCTTGGTGACACCTTTTCACCCCCAGAGAACTAGACACAGAGCTCCGAAGGGCCGGGCTAGCCATGGACCAGCTTCGTGACCTTCAGTACTTTGCTTAAACTCCTCAGGGAGTTGAATTTCCTCCTCATTAATTAGCTCATCAAACCAATGTTTGTAAAGTGCCTAGCCCAAAGTAGGTGCCTAATAAAAGCTTCTTCCCTTTCCCCTTCCTCTCCTACCAGAGAAATGGCACCACTTAGTACTTAACACTGTGCACCTTGGCGGGGTCAATATAAAGATTCAATGAAATAATGGCTACACTGGTGCTTGGGGAACCACAAATGAGTCACGCTGGTTGGAAGCGTGAAGGCGCCGGGTTAGCGGGGACTATGGCTCGAGAGACAGGATGCTGGACGTGTGCTCAGGAGAGCCAGGGAAACCCCAACTAACCGTGTGCTCCTCCACTAATCATTCGACCCTCAGTTTCCTCATCTGTAAAACGAGGGGGGTGCCCAAGGTGCGTTAAGGGCCCTTTCGGCTCCGGAACCTGTGATCCAAAGGGAAATTCAGACTGAATCTTGTTGCCAGCGCACACACAAACACAAACACACACACACACACATGTGCACATGTGCAGGCTTCACCTCAGCTAGGAGAAAGATGCCCGGCGGGCAGGTGGGTCTGAGAGAGAAGTGTCTCCAAGGGAGGGTGGCTTGGAGCCAGGATGAAGAGGGGCCTCCCAAAGCCACTCAAGGGTGAGTTGAAGAAACAGGGGATATTGTGCTCGGAGAAGAGCAGCTCCCAGGATCAGAGGCAATGAGGCTCTTTCCCTCTGAAGAGCCGTCTCTTGGAAGAGAGCCTGGTCCCAGAGGGCTTAGTGACAGAGGGAAGTGAGAGGGACGAAGACTTGGGCTCAGTGGGAGGAGGACCGTCCGGCTGGGCAAGAGCAGCAAGGGGCCACAGAAAGAATGTGTAGGGAGACGGACTCCCCCAAGGAACGTGCGCTGTTTGGGGGTGGCAGGGGAGAAAGGCCAGCCCAAAGGAGGCCCGGCTTTGGGGGGCTGGTGGAGGGGCGGAGCCGAATGCCCTCCTAGGTTCCTTCCCACTCTGAGGTGCAGGATCCTTTGGCCACCTGTCCTGTGAGGGCTCCATCCCACAATTCCATTCCAGTTGAGGCCCCTAAAAGAGTCAAGGCAGGAGCAGGGCCTTCCTTTCCGGGGGAGGCTTCTGCTTCCTGTCCGCGCTGCCGCCGGCCAGGATTTGCGGAGCACCCATCAGGTTTCCCCAGGGAGCTCCGATCTGTAATCATTAACTTATGCTTCCCCTGGGCTGCCGTCTCTGCCCTGCTTTTCCCGGAGGTACCCAATCATTCACACATGGCTTCTCATCTCAGAGAAGAGGAAGTGACCCAAGGCCGTCTGGGGGATTTCTGACAGCCACCCAGCAGAAGCTCGGGAGCCCGGCTCCCTCGGCTCCTCCCTCTCTCACCTCCCGGGGCCAAAGGGCCGGGGGCTCCTCCCCGTTACTTCCACCTTGAGAAGAGCTTTCCCATGAGGCCCTCGGTCACTCTTCCTGAGCTGCTGCACAGCTGTGCTTGTGGTCTCCAGCCTCTCTGATCTCCGCTTCCTCAGAGAGATGCTGCCTGTGTATTTCTAAGGCACAAGCCATTCAGCTTGGCATTCGAGGCCCCTCTCCAGTCTGGTTCCCTGCCTTTCCCCTTCCCAGTTGCTTGTTCCTTCTCCCTTTCCTGCCCTCTCTTGTCTCCTTGTATTCATCAGTCAATGCACAGACATCCATGAAATGCTTTCTGGGTGCTAGGCACCCATGCAGGCTGCCCTGGGACGCCCCTTCTTCCTTTTCGGCCCCCACTCTTCTCTCAGTTGTTCCCAGAGGAGTGTGTCTGCTTCTGTCCTTTGGTCCCCTATCCCCCTCTCCCTTGCAGAACATACATCTGCACACGCCAGGACACGTATGATTTGTCCAACAGGGCGGGGGCTCATGGTGTTCCCAGCCCCAAGCGCAGGGCCCCCCCTGCACGGCACGGGAAATCAGGGACCATTTCATTTAATCCTATCTCACCTGGGACCCAGACCTGGTCCCCTCCCTCCTAAATGAACTCGCCCGGCTCCCAAACACCCATGATGCCCCTGCGCCCCTCCTCTCCTGCCCAAGCTGAGCTCCCTCGGTGCCACGGCTCAGCTTCTTCGGCTGAACAAGAAGCTTCTATCCAAAGTGCCAGGAGGGAGCCAAGGTGGCTCTTGGGATTTTCCCTCCCCCTCTCTCTGGTCACTTCTCTGGTGGAGGGGACCAGGGGGAGAACGGCTCCCCTTTATACTGGAGAGGCAGCAGCTCCTTTGGCAAAGAGTACCCTCCTCAGGAGAACTCTGGGAGGGAGGGGATACGAGGACTTCACAGATGGGGAGGCTGAGGCTCCCCACCAACCCAAGTGGAGGACGTAGGATTCGAATGGACATTTCTCCACACCGAATCTAGCCCTCTTTTGCTGGTCCTGGTCCCGCCTCTGCCACAACAGGCTGGAGGACCCAAGCCTGGCACTTAATTTGCCCCAGGGGGCACATGGGAGAAGTCGACCAGCGCTCCCTCTCTGTCCTCCCAGGACAATCAATCAAACCAGAATTGGCAGTTGCCCAGAGGCATTAAGCTTCTTATTAGATATCCCTGGACTTCTTTTGTGGCCCACCTGGGCCTCCTTGCCTTCTCCCTCACTCGACCCCCTTTGCACACACTGACAATTAACCTTAATTGACTATGGCGCTCCTCTGCTCAAACGCCTTCCGTAGCTCCCGGCTGCCTCTAAGACAAAGCCCAGAGTCCCAAGCCTGGCTTTCAAGCCTGCCACGGTGTGACTCCAGTCTGGCTTTCCAGCCCTAAATGACTCCAGGGGCCTTTCCTCACATCTGTAAAAAATCCAAAACAATCTGCCCTCACTCACCCTTTTAAATGCCTACCCCTTTTGTCCCTGCCCCCCTCCACATTATTGGGGCTCCCCGCCCCAAATTATTTTGTGTCGTTTTACATTCACTTATCCCCCATGTGGCGTTTCCTCCCGGGAGTATGTGAGCCTCTTGAGGGCAGCAAGGTACAATCCGGGAGCCAGTCTGTAACCTCGCCCTGGGTCAGTCTACAGCGTGTGCGGGATGGCCAGGCCCCGGCCCATGAGAGCCGCCCAGTGACTGGCGGGCAGCTGGATGGGAAGCCGTTCTAAGCAGGAGGGCACAGTGGGTATCTCTGCCTAACAAAAGCTCCTTTGAACGTCTCTCTTTGCCAAAGGAGCTGCTGCCTCACGTGCTCTTAGCTCGACTCTCCAGGGGCCGCCTCCTTCATTTAGAACAAGCCATGGCAAAGTGCTGGAGAAGTTGGGAAGCGCTCAGCTGCACTGCCAGGAAGGCACCGTGGCTGGGAGCAAACGGGGCTCGTCCTCAGCTCTGCAGAGCAGCACCAGTTTGCTGGCTTGGCAGCCAGAGTGCCAACCCCCACCCCCGAATGTCCCACCTCGGTTTCCCCGGATGTCCCACCTCAGCTTCCTCCTCGTCGCCTTCCCTAACGACCCACAAGCCCCTTCCCCATCCCACAGCTGCGTCTATGCTCCCAGCCCGGCAGGAAGATGTCCGGGGACCCCCGTGCTCACACTCTCTGCCCACCCGCTTTCTTCTTCAATGGAGCAAGTTTCACAGTCGCCACCTCTTTGGTGATGGGCTGGACGTGAGGAGTCCCGGGACACTATTGCAGAACAGCCCCCCCCCCCTTTTATAAATGGCCAGATCGATGGATCCCACGAAGACGCCCTTGCTTGTCTGGAACAGGAGGCGCCGAGCTTAGCTCTGGCTTCCGCTTTGTGGACGAGTCCCCATCGCTCTGGGCGCCGCGGGCTCACCTGGAAAAAGACAGGATTGGGCTTCCTCACTGCCAAGCGCTCCTCGGTCCAGAGGGCTCCTGGGACGTCCCACAGTGGTGAGGCAAGAAGCCCATTCTCTCTCCCGGCGCTCTCCTCCTCTCCTCTCCTCTCCATCAAACTGCCGGGCCGGTGCCACAGCCACGCCAGAGACGGCGTCATTCCTCCAGTTGGGCCGAGAAGGAAACCGAGTCAGAGTTAGATGTAAAATGGGCATTCTCCAGATCAAGGGCAGGGATGAGTGCGTGGGGCTCAAAGCCATCTCCTCCTCATTCATCGGGACCACGGTAACCGAGATCCTCAGAAGTTGGTCTCATGACGGACGTCATGAGTGTGCCATCCTGGAAGGGTTAAGTGCCAAGCTCCCTGAGAGGAGGGACAGACTCTCACCTCCCCGGAGCTTCAGCGTGGAGACGGGGAGAGCCGTCCACTTAGAGGGGAGAGGATGCGGGGAGGTGGGCAGCCATGGGAGGATGAAGGGGGTGGGAGAAGGCAAAGCTGAGCCCAGGGGTAGGGCCAGGACCACGGCACAGCAGAGCGAGCCCCACGATCCGGGTGAGCCCAAGTGTCCCTCCTGGCACAGGGAGCGGCACAGAACGAGAAAGGAAAGAAGTCCAAGCGGCTTCTTCAGAACAAAATCAAACTTAGGGTTGGGGTTTTAACAACTGGTCCAATGGTCCCAGACAACGGAGTCAATGGGACGGGAACCTTTTCATTGCATCAACTCTGCCATCTCTGTGCCCTCCCTGGTCTTGTTTGATGTGTCCATCACAGACCTGATGGGCAAAAGCCTAGTTCCGATTTTTGTCCCAGCAAAACCCCTGGAAAGGCCCATAATAAGCAGCGTGGAAGCATCCAGTAAAGTCAGAGGGATCTTAAGCTGCCTCAAGGGAAACCTAGAATCCCAATCAAGAGAGGGAAGAGTCCAGTTGCTTCTGCTCTGATAGGGCCCAATCTATTGGGGTAATTCCAAGGGCGCCATCTTAGAAAGAACGTAACAAGCTGGAGCACATTCAGGGAAAGATGCTTAAGAGAAGGGATTGGAAGTCGTGGCGTGCCACGCTCAGACCGGGTGAGGGTCAGTCTGCATCTAGTGTGCACAGAATCATATACAGTAATTCAGATTAAAGGCCTACCATGGCCCAAGGAAAGGGTGGTGCCCCTGGAGCAAAGGCTCCCCAACCGAGACGGGCCCGTTCTGGGGCTCCGGCTGGATCCGGGGCATTAGAGAAGCTCTGAGCTGGCTCCCTGCTGTGCCCACAGTGGGCAGGACCTTCCTCTGGCAGAAGGACGAGGAACAGGTGGGAAGCAGAGGGAATGGAGGGCTCGGAGCCCTAAGCAGCCCTCCCTGCAATGGGCCGGGGAGCCAGGGCCCCTTTAAGCACCCATCCCTCCCCTCTTGCATTCACTGCCCTTCCTAACTGATAAGGAGCCAACCGACTTCCCTCTTTCTACTTCTAGCAGCACTATTTGACACCCCACCCTCCAGGCCCAAGTTCAAGGCCTTCTTCCCTCTCTCCCTTACCTCTGATAGCCAATCAGTTTATCCGTCCCATTGATTCTCTCATTCTCCCAATAAGGGCCCCTGTCACTTCCCACCTGGACTAGCTCTCTATCTGATCTCCCCACTTCTTTCTCCACAGTCCCCCTGCACTCCCGCCTATTACCCAGATCATTTTCCTTACTTTCATCAATCCACGAGCATGGATTAAACACTCACTGTTTGCCAAGTCCTGTGCTAAGTTCCGGGTCCTTAAAGTACCTGTTCTCAAGAAGCTTATATTCAATCAGAATATACCCAGTATTTATTGATACGTGTGTATAGAGCTAGAGACGAGATAATCCAAAGGAGGAGGTAGCCTGAGGGGGGGAAGGCTCCCCAAGAATGGCAGGCACACAAACTGAGCTTGGGGAGCCAAGGTGAGGAGGGGGAACCTGCTGGCTCTGGGGGATGGAAGGACTTGTTATCACGTGGAGTGAACAGCAAGGGTCGGTGTGACAGGAGCCAGGGAGGGAGGGAAAAGGGGGAGCAGACGGCCAAGGTAGAAAAGTTGGATTTGATGGCGGTGAGCAGCCAGGTGGGGGAGATCAGTGGTCCAGCTGAGAGGTGCTGGGGAGGGCACGGGGAGCAGAGGACTCGAGAGGCCTGGCAGTAGGCTGTCTGTGGGAGGCGAGTGGCCTGACGCCCACTGAGGGTGACGGGAGGGATGGGGAGGCCTTTGGCAGAGGGTTGGAGGTGCCTTTGAGACGTCTGGGGCAAGAGATCCCAAAGCCATTCGTTGGAGCCCCAGAGGCTGAATGTGAATCTTGTATCGACTATGACTGAACTTCCGAGAGGGGGAGAAGTCACCCAGTGACACGGTGCAGAGGAAACCCAAAGATGCTGGGGCCGCACCCGGAGCTGGTGGGCTTGACGTGGGCCCATGACGAGGGCTCAGACACGGAAGGAAGAGAGCAAGGGGAGAGCAGGGTCAGGGAGAAGATGCAGAAGTGGCCAGCAGAAGGGGAAAGGGAACGGGCCTTTACGCAGCACTCCCCCCTCCCCAAACCAATGGCACCTCATTTGATCCCCATCAAAGCCCTGGGAGGTCAGTGCAATTAGTGACCCCATTTTACAGATGAAGAAACTGAATCACACAGGGATCCAGGGTCACCCTGCTAGGGTCAGCGTCTGGATTTGAACTCGGGTCTCTGCCTCCTTGTCCAGCAGGCCATCTAGTGCACTCCCAGCTACCTTTAAAGGCTGAGGATTGGAAAAAGGCCCTTCTGGACCTGCGGAGGAGCTCTCTCATGCATTCAGCACATCCTGTGGCGCACTGTAGCTCAGTGGGTGCACGGCCTCCTGCGGCCCAGGGCCGACGAGTACCCTGGACAATCCTCCCACTGAGGAGCCCTTTCCACCACACGCCGGACAGCAAGAGATCTTCACCTCCAGCCTCAATCTCCCTTCCCTTCTGCCCACTGCCTCCGCTGCCCCAAGGAATGGGCAGCTCCACTCCGGGGCTCAGAGAGCCCGTCCAATCCCGCCTCCCCTGGGAGAAGGCAGGGCCACAGGTGATTTGGCTTCTTCCACCTGGGGGACCATGGGCAGATCTCATCATCTCGCTCTCTCAGTAAATGAGGACTTTGGACTCCATAGCCTCGGTTTCCCTCCCCTCAGCCCTGTATCTGCCCAGTACACAGTGGGTACTTAATATAGGGTGCTTTCTACCAAAGAAGGGGCCTTGGATACAATCTGGGCCTGGATCACACCCCACACACACACACACACACACTTTGTGTGGCTCCTGCCTGCTCCTGGTGGGACTCACCATCCCTGAATGACGGAGGCCCTCCCTGGGCTGCAGCTGCCCGCCCTCAGTTCTCCTTCCGGTCCTGCTGCACCCCATTCCACTCACTCCATGGGCCTTGGCTCCATCTACCCCCCTCGGCTTCCCTCTCACTCCGAGTCTCAGTCAAGGATGCCTCCAAGATGGAGCCTGTGCTTAGTGTCCCTCAGCGGGTGCCCTCATCCTTCTGCTGGGCCACATGTCCTCTGGCCCCGGGGCTGGCAGCTCCTAGGACTGGCCATGGAGCCAATGGGAGAGGACAAAGTCTCGCCTCTGCCCGTTCCTTTGCTTATTACATTTTATTTTCATACCACGGTGCTTTGAATTCTGCCGGCTCTGCCGAGGCTCACTGAGCTGGCCGTGTCCCCAGGCCTACCAAGGGTCAGCAGCAAGAGCCCAGAGCGCGAGCCCACAGGGCCACCGAGGGACGGCTGCGCTGTCCCAAATCCGCCAGTGCTGAGCCAGAGCCCAGAGAACACAGGCCACAGCCTCGGGGTTCTCCTCCGCCGCAATGCTGGCCTGGCTTCTGACCTCACTGCGGCTCATCCCGGCTCCCTCCTCACCCCACCTGTGGCTCTGCTGCGGCCCCTGACCAGAGGTCAGCGGCTGCCCCGGGGCCCGCAAGCCCCCCCCCGCCTTCTGTCTAACTTGGGCAAGCATCCATTAAGTGGCTGCTGTTCAGTGCATTCTAACAAAGCCACCAGGACGGCGGGGAGCTTCTTCAGCCGGCGGGGCGGCGTCTAGTGACAGGACGCCATTACTAACAGAGCTGGAAGGCGTCTGGTTCTGTGCCGGCCTTCTGCAGACTGTGCACAATGACAGCGATAATGATCGCGCCAAGGACGACGACAATAGTGATCGTGCCAAGGACAATGGCGATAATGATCGCGACAAGGACAACAGTGATAGTGATCGACAACAAGAATGACAATAATGATCATGCCAAAGACAACAACAATAATGATCGTGCCAAGGACGCCGATGATAATGATCACGATAATAGTGGTCGCGCCAAGGACGACAGTGATAGTGATCAATAACAAGAATGACAATAACGATCACAGCGATAATGATCGTGACAATAGTGATCACGCCAAGGACAACGACGATGATAATGAGCATGGCGAGGACGGGTGACTCCCACGTTGCTGGGGCCCTTCGGGGTTTACAAAGCGTCTCCTCTTGGCACTCTGAGGGCGGAGGCAGCCACAAACAGCGCAGGACATCTTAGTCTGTCTTAATCGGTCCTGGCCCACTGGCCAGCCCGCGGAGGGTGCCAGCCCCCTCCCCCTCTGGGGAGGCCGAGCCCGGGTGTTAGAAAGCCCAGGGACAAATGGGCAGAAGTGGGCAGCCCAGCGGGTTTGCTGAGGGCCTGGGGACGCTTGGCCCAGACACGAGCCGGGCTCATCATCATTTCGGTCCGGAGGAGGATGCCCCATGAAAAACCAGAGCACCCATGGGAGGGCATCCAGAATCGCAATGGAAGGCCAGGGCATCCAAGCTCCAAAGGCAGGAGAAGTCTGAACCTGGAGCCTCCAGGGGACGACCCCCAGGGTGATGGAGGGACTCTGGGCGCCTCTGCTCTGCACTCTGGATGTAGCCTGCTGGGGCTCGTCTGCACGTGGCTGTGGGCATGTCCTTGAGGGGCAAAGGCCCTCTGTCCCCCCGAGCTCAGCACGGTGCCCGAGTCCTTGTCCCTAGAACAGCCACTTAGTGCCCGATCTGGTGGTTCAGTCGTTCAGCTTAAGGTCTTCCTGGGAAAGACACTGCGGTAGCTCGCCATTCTCCCTCCAGCTCATTTCACGGAATGATGATACTGAGCAAACAGGGTGAAGTGACCACTGAGCCGCTAGCACCTAGTAGGTCCTTAATGTTCATCAGCTGAACCCCTCCAGCAATGGGGAGGTCACTCCTTTATTGGGTAGCAGCCGCTCTTTGCTCCTCCCACCCCCCCTTCCTCCGATGTTTCATCTCAGCACCCGATAGAACACAAACTCCAGCAGGGCTTAGCCAAGTAGAGCGACTCCCCGGATGGGCCGGCCACACCGGGGACGGCCACCACCAGGCCGGCCCTGAATTTGGTCCGCTTCATTTTTTGTCACGATCACCTCTTAGATCCAGAGGGGCCCAGACCGGGGCTGGTCGGGGCAGGTGTCAGATGCTTGGCCTAGGGCTCTGAGCTGGGCGAGGGAGGGACGCAGAAGGAATCCCTGACCCCCCCCCGTTACCCCGGCCGCCCTCCCCTCCCCTCCCCCCAGTCCTGGGCTCCAGTCCCAGCTGTGCTGCTGGCCAGCGGGGGGACCTCGAGTCATTCCCATGGTGCAAGTTCCACAATCCATCCCATCAACGAGGAGTGACCGTCCTCTAGAGCTGCACTTGCTGAGGGTCTGGGGTGAGATGATCAATGAAGGAAAGAAGGAAGTGAGGAGGAAAGGGAAGGGGAGGAAGGGAGGGAAGAAGAGAGGGAGGGAGGGGGAAAAAGAAGGAAGGGAAGGAGGGAGGGGGACAAAGAGAAGAAGAAAGGAAGGAGGTAAGGGAGGAAGAGAGGAAGGAGGAAAAGGAGGAAGGAAAGAAGGAAGGGAGGAGGAAAGGGAGGGAGGAGGGTGGGGAAGAAGGGAGGGGAGGGAGGGAAGAGAGAAGAAAGAAAGGAAAATGAGGAGAGAGGGAAGAAAGGAAGGGAGGAAGGAAGGAAGGGAAAGGAAGGGAAGGAAGGAGAGAGAAAGGGAAGGAGAGAGGGAGGGAGGAAATTAGAGAAGGAAGGAAGAAGGGAGGGAGAAAGGAAAGGAAGGGAAGGAGGGAGGGAGAGAAGGAAGGATGGATAGATGGATGGAAGGATGATGAGAAAGCATTTCTGAAGCACCCACTTTGCCACATCCTGAGCTAAGTGCTGCAGATACAAATCCAAAAGTGAGACAGTCCCTGACCCCAGGAGCTCACACGCTAACATCCCATATTTAGGGGAACGGTGGCCGGGCGGGGGGACTTTGGTCTGGGGAGTCCCTAGGACCAGGAATAGAGCGAGGAGGCAGACACACACACTCTTATCAGAAGCAATGGAAAAGCTGATTTGATCACGGGGTCTCCTAGCGAACATTGGAGTGGGGGGTCTGGGCCTAACTGGCTCTCACTCTGGGGACAGCACAGCCCGGGCCAGGGTTCCAAAGCTAGGTGTCTCGGAGGCCTGGTCTCTGGGGGTCCCCCTTGGAGGCTGTGACAGGGACAAGTGACTCAGGTCTGGAGCCAGATCCAGAGAAGTGTGCAAAGCCTTGCTCTGAGTCTGTCTGTGGTGGGCACAGACTCTGGTGGAACGAGAATAAAGTCCAGGGGCAAAGACTTCGGGAAAATGGCCCATTAGGCCAGCGCGCTGCCCAGAGGAGTGCTGGGGGCCCAGGCCTTCTGGCCGCCCAGAGACAACTTCTGCTGTCAGGCAGAGCCCACACCCCGGGGCTGCTGGGCCACAGGCCTGCAGCCAAGCCGGCAGCCACGCAGGCCTAGCTCCTCCAGGCATGGGTTGTGTCTGTGTCCTGGGAGGGGCTGGAGGCTCAAAGGGCATCCCGGCGGCAACGTGAGCTTTGGTGCCATTCCTCCTGTTTTGGGCAAAGCGGCTCCAGGTACTGCCAACACGAGGGCTGGGTTCAAATCCTAGCTGTGCCACTTAGTGGCCCTTGGATTTTCCTCTTCTCTTCTGTAGAGGGAGGAGGAGGAGGAAGAGGAAGAGGAGGAGGAGATCCCTTCTCCCCATGGCATTCTGGGAAACTTCACCTAGCAACCATACAGAGACAGGGGATATAAGCCTAGGACAATTCTCACTCTCGCTGACACTCACACACGCGAGAAGAATGGGACTGGTTAGGGGAGGCTGGGGAGTGAGACAAGTGGGAGATGAGGAGGCAGAGTTAGAGAGGAGGGGACCCAGAAGTCTCCCGTCTCTGACATTCCAGCTCTAGTCTCTTTTCCTGTACCCCCAACTCTGACATTCTGGTGGTCTCCAAAGTGAGGGCCCTTGGGACCCCCAAGGCACGGCCTGGAGGGGACAGTGTGGGTGGCGTGGGGCTCGTCTCCACCTTCCCCATCACTGCCCTTGAACTTGACTCCCTCCAGCCCGGGCCTCTCAGAACTTCTGCTCTAGGTAGGGGCCCCCAGACTGCTCACATTCTCATCATTACCGCAGAACGTCCGCCGCTCCACCGTGTCCTGGATTTCCCGGGCGGGGGTTATGGAGCACATGGAGCAAGAGGGCGCGAGCGAGTGGTGACCTTGGTCACAGATGTCGGGACGTTAGGACGTGCCCTCTTTCCCCATGTGGAATAGGACATCCCCATGACTTCCTCCTCGCCTTGTCCCTCCATCTCCTAGTCACCAATCCTCTCAACCTCCCCATTTACACGGTCACCTCCTAGTGTCAGTGCAGTGTCGCCCCAGCATTATTACCATAACCCCTCTCTCCATGGCCCGTCCAGCTGTCACCCTGATGGTCCTAAAGCACCGTCTGACCACGTCGTTCTCCTACTCGAGCAGCTCCCTCCTGATCTTAGGGTAAAATGTTGCTTGTTTAAGCTGTAAAATGTGCATATTTATCAGTATAGTAGCGCATGTGTATAATTTAAACAAATACACAAATATTGGGGTATATACTCAAACAATTTTGACGGCGTATACAACTATCCTGAAGTCCCTTCCAGCTTGATATTGTCTCTTCTGAGGTTCCAGTGACCTGCAATGTTCCCTGCTTTGTGTTCTAAATGGCCCTGACCCTCCGTTCAGCATTGGTCATCATCTGGCTCGTCTGTCCCTGGGGCCTGTCACCATTTGGGTGTAGTAGAACTGTCTCTAGGGCCGTCCTCAGGGTGTTTGGCTGGACAGGTGACCTGATATAAAGGAGGGGACCAGCAAATGAGAGCGTGTATGAAGAGCTCCAACTGTCAGATCCTCCAAACTGATCCCTGGGACCCAGCAGTGAGAGGTGGCAGTTCGCATGTTAGCTTAGTGATCCACTTAGATCGGCGGCTACAACAGTTGCTCTAAGACTCCACTGATCTCTCCCAAAGAGGGAGCACAAACCTCTTGCTAGGTTGTTTACTTCTCTCAGCTCAGTCCGGACCCGTTTCCTCTGGCTGATTCAATATTCCTTGAGTAATGCCATCAAGGCCCACATCTGGTCTTGGTGGGAGAACGCCCGGGAGAAAGGAGATTATACCGCTGGGAGGTGACAGACCCACAGAGTGTCAGAACTGGCAAGGGCCTTCAAGCCTTCCCTGGCTTATAACCAGTGAGCAGCCAAGCCTCTTGTGATATTCTCCATGAAGCTGCGACCTCGCTGGACACCGTGGAGCTGCAGAGCGGTCAGCAGAATTACCATTCCCAAAAGGACGAAGCAGCCGGCTCAAATTTTCTCTTTGCATCCCGGGAGACCAGCAGCACCGTGAGCAGGCAGAAACCCTCCACGTGGATACCGAGGCCCTGAAGCAGCTGAACAAGAACAAGAAATCGGTCAAGAAGCCGGCCCTCTTTGGCCCCCGAGTTCTTGATTAAGCAAATCTCTGGAATCATGGGTGCCGTTCTGAGCAAAGCTGGCAGATTTCCATCCCTGCTTACTCACAGTGAGGACGTGGCAGCAAAGAACAGTGAGGTTAAACCTATTATCGAGCTTCAGATGAAGATGTTCGGCACTGGCTGTTGGTCACCTGAAGATGGCAGACGGTGAATCTGTTGACTATGGCCCCTTGGCTGTTGAGTGACTAGTTTCTTTACCAAAGAAAATTGGCAAAATGTGAGGGTATTTTCTCTCAAGAGCACCACAGACAAGCCTCAGTGTCCGCATTGAATCAACATAGTGTGAAGAAATGGCAAGAGCTACAAATAAATTACTAAAAGGAGAAAGTTACTAAAAAAGCGTCCTTAGAACAGGAAATCTAGAGTCACCTGAGATGATAAAACGCCAGCAAGGAGCATTGGATGTCAGAGCTTGCAAGGATTCTGGATCAGATACAACTGCAAAGGGTGGGAGGGGCCTTAGAACATAGAGCCAGGAGCTAGAAAAGCCCTCAGAGAACTGGTCTGGAATCCTTAACCTCAGGTCAGCTGGTCACTAAGTACTTATTAAATGCCTACAGTATGCTAGGTCCAGTGCTAACACAAAGCATTCAGTCCTATTTAGTTGTGTCCAAGTCTCTGTGACCCCATTTGGGCCTTGGCCCAAGATACTTGGCCAAGATACTGGAGGGGTCTGCCATTTCCTTCTCCAGCTCATTTTACAGATGAGGAAACTGAGGTAAAAAAGGGCTAAGCACCTTTCCAGGGTCACACAGCTACTAAGTGTCCAAGGCCAGATTTGAACTCGGTTCTTCCTGACTCTGGCCCTAGAGTTCTGCCCTCCATCTAGCTGCCCCGTTAGCCACAAAAGGGAG
Organism: Myrmecobius fasciatus; assembly: GCA_023553655.1. Taxonomy (NCBI): domain Eukaryota; kingdom Metazoa; phylum Chordata; class Mammalia; order Dasyuromorphia; family Myrmecobiidae; genus Myrmecobius; species Myrmecobius fasciatus. The sequence goes on along the minus strand of JAJPUD010019377.1, from coordinate 10,391 downwards.
AACAGATATGGAATGGTAATTAGTGAGAACTTTTTAAAGATGGGGAAGATGCGGGGAGTGGAGATGCAGCCAGTGCACAAGAAGAGATTGAAGATGAGTGAGAGGGTGGATATGATAGAGGAGGAAATCTGCTGGAGAAGATGGGATGGTGGGATCTCTTGTGCAGGTAGAGGGATTGACTTTGGCAAGGAGAAAAGCTTTCTCTCTGTGAGGCAGGGGCAGAGAATGGCTGGGTGGTCTGAGATGAGAAGAGGGAGCTCTTGGTAAGAGGTCTCAGTTATTTGGAGCAAGGGGAACCATGGGAAGCTTAAGACGGGATGAAAAGATTTGAAAAAGTTGTGGCAGCTGAATAAAATCGTGAATTAAGAGAGTTAGGAAGGGGTTGTTGCCTTTTCCAGTTGTTGTTGTTTGTCCCTTGTTCTCAATGAGGACCATGAGGTCAGGAAGGCGATCTCATGACACAAAAGTGAACTGGATTTGAGTGATTGTTTGGGTCCAGACTGACTCAGATCGAAGGTAAACACCAGTCATTTGTGCTTTGTCCAGAAACCCTGGGGGTCTTTCCCTCCCAGATCCATTCATTCATCTGCTTATTTAAATTTTTATTTTTGGACTAGGCGAGATTCTTTGCCTCAGCTGCTACCCAGCCTCAAGCACTGAATGGGTGTTGCCTCGGTCAAACTGAGACCTGAGCTTAGCCAGACCGATGCATGGCCTTTGCATCCGGGGCCATCTCCGTGCTCCTGACCTACATCTGGCCACTGGGCCCAGATGGCTCTGGAGGGGGAAGGGAGACAGGTGACCTGGCACTGCCCTCCCTCTCTTCAATCCAATTCATTTGCATGTCACGGTCCTCTTTGAGAACGAAGGACAAACGGCCACAACAGGCGCCTTTTCGACTTGTGATGGAGGGAGCCATCCACATCCAGAGAGAGAACTGGCCAATGAATGTAGATGTCAGAGCGTGGTATTTTCACCTTTTTGGTTGGTTGTTTTTTTTTGTGTGCGTTTTCCCCCTTTGGATCTGATTTTTCTTGCGCAGCATGATGAATATGGAAATATGGAAATATGTTTAGGAGAATCACACATGTTTAACCTTTATTGGATTTATTATCTCTGTCTTGGGGAGGGGGAGGGAGAAAAATCTGGAACACAAGATTTTGCAAAGGTGAACGTTGACAACTATCTTTGCATCTTAGTTGAAAAAATCAAAAGCTATTATTTTAAAAAATGAAAAAGAAAAGGTTTGCCTTGTAGCGGTGAGGGCCCAGCTGAGAGGACGTGAGGGACTCAGAGCAGTTTTAGGATTTTCCTCCTGCTCCATTCGGCAGCATTTACGTAGGAGCGAAGGGCGGGAGTGTTCCACTTGGCAGGGCAAGATCAGGGGAAAGGACTCAAGAGAAAGGGACGGGCAGAAGTAATTGGTTCCCCAAGGGCCTGGCTGGCAAAGGGAGGAGTGGCTGTCGCAGAGGTTATGGCCTCAAAAAGGACTGGGAGGCCGAGGACTGGAGGCCGTGGTGAGGGGTTCATTTGTGGGTGATGGCAAGATCAGGGGCGCTGACTAAGCTGTGAGCCCGAGGGAGCGTCAGTGTGAGGTGAGAGGGTGCCCCGAACCCACTTAGGAAGGAAGGAGAGCGTCCCGGAGGTCCGCAGACAAATTCGGGTTCCCACTGAAAGGGAGAGGATGTGGGTGAGCCCCGGAGGAGGAGACGTTGCTGAGGGTGGCAGAGGCAGGGCCCGGGGGTGGCTCTCCAGGGCAAGGGGGTACATGGGGGAGTCCAGCTCTCTCCCATCAGCCAGTGAGTTGGGGACAAGTTTCTTTGCCGGTAAGAAAGGACCAGGAAAGGAAAGCGGCAGCACCAGGGGGTGCTCACTGCCCGGGGGGAGCCAAGGCCGCGGCAGAGCCCTTGCCTGCACATGACACCATGTCGGGGAGTAAGGCAGGCCCTGCCCTCCCTGAGCCGCCCCCCCAGACAGCGGCAACCTCAGAGCCCTTCAAGGCCCTTCCCAGCCCTGGGCCTCCCCCGGCACAACCCAGTGATCTGAACAGACCATGATGGGGGTTGTCAGGGCTCTGTGAGGGGAAAGGTAGGAAGTTCTAGGGAACGCGGACCAGCAGCCTGTCCTTATCCAGATGAGAAAGGGAGAGGGGCCCAGCCAGGAAGGGACGGAGAAGGAGGAACCTTCCCCAGGCACAGGACCAGGAGCAGGCCGCGGTGAGGCGAGAAAGGAAGGGTGAGGCCCTCTTATAGAGCACCCTGGGTGCCCAAGCGGGAGTGTGCCTGGTCCTGTGGCCTCCCCGGGCACACAAGGGGCACGGGCAGGTCTGGGCCAAGTGAGGTGGGAAAGCTGTGCAGCCTGCTCCCCAAAAAATATCCTTACTACAACATATACAAGGAGAGTAAAACACTAGTCAGTATTTCTGTGGCTTGTCTAGATTTGTGAACTCCTTCCTTGGCAGTGGGTGCCATATCATCTCCATTCTGCAGAGGAGTAAACTGAGGCAGGCTGAGAGGTGAAGTACTCAGGGCATCACATGGGTGTGTGTGTGTGTGTGTGTGTGTGACAGAGAGAGAGAGAGAGAGAGAGAGAGAGAGAGAGACAGAGACAGAGAGAGAGAGGAAGAGAGACAGAGAGAGAGAGAGAGAGAGACAGAGACAGAGAGAGAGACAGAGACAGAGACAGAGAGAGAGACAGAGACAGAGACGCATTTGACAGATGAGCCTTGGGCTTACCTCCTGGGGCTGAGGGAGCTCAGGTAGGGAGGACCTTGTCCCTCATCCCAGGCCTAATCTGGCCCCTGGGCTCGGCCTCAGGGAGCAGGACACAAGGCCAACCCCTCTGAGGGCGCCCTGAGGGTGGATGGGCGAGACCACTGGAAGGAAGACCAGGCAGACCGAGGCACCAGCCAATGGGAGAGTGGCAGGAATGGGGAGTGTCACATCCGGCCTGTCCTGTGGGGAAGCAGCACAGGACCGCTCGGTGGGATCAGAGTGGGCCTGGGAGGGTCCGTGCCCAGCACAGGGCCCCCGGTTTCCTTCTGAGAGAGCAGGCAGAGTGTGGTAGGGCAGGGCTGAAAAGTCAGGGAAGGAAGCTCAGAGCAGCAGCAGCCAGAGAAAACGAAGCCGGACAGGGCGGCTGGAGCCGCTGAGGGGCCCCAAGACCGGCGGGCCCAGCTCTGCCCCAGAGCTATGTGGCCCTAAGCGAGTCACTTCCCTTCTCCAGCCCCAGCCTCTGTAAAAGGAGGCCAGCAATCCTTGCAGGGCCGGGCCTTGCAGAGTGTTGGGAGGAAGGTTCGAGGGCAGTTTTTCCCCAAAGAAAACTCCTGGCCAGGAGCTGGGCGTTGGCCATTTCTCCATCCTCGTCTCCCCGACCGCTCTCTGACACTGCTGGTCACCCTCTGGTCCTCGGGCCTCTCCTCTCTGGGGGTTCTTCTGCCTTGCTCGTCACTCTCCCAACCCACCATCCAAGGCTTGGGGAGATGCCCGCTTAAGTCCTCCCCAGCCTGCCATGAGACCTTCGGGAAAGGAACTGTGTGGTGAGAATGGGCTGGGTACGAGGTGGGCTTGTGAGGGACGATAAATGGATGAGCCAGGAGCGCCTCTGGTGACTTCAAGACATCAGAAGAGACCTGGAGGAAAGCCTCCGGACTCGGGACAGCTTCCTTGGGGAGCTCCGGAAATCGGGCAAAAGGTGCCCAGAAAAGATGGCGGGCAGGGAGGAGGAACAACCTGTAATTATCCCTTCCGTGCTGGGGATGGGGGCTTTGGGCCTCCCTTTGTACCGGAGATGTCCGAATGCTTATGGCACTGACAGGCCAAACACGGAGCTAGCGTACAGTACTGGCCACGCGCATTTCGGGGTCCCTAAGCGGTCTCCGGGCCGTCTGCCGGCCTTTGCGGTCATTGTCCCAGATGGTTCCCCGGGATCTCTCACACCGCCCCACGAGCTGCTGAAGTCACGGCGGGGAAAGTCGCAATATGGAAAGGACGCAGTTCCGCTCAAATCTGAGTGTTTGAAACAACCGAGACAGCCAACAACTATGATATCACGCTCCCCCCAGCCCACCCTTCTCCACCGCCTCCCCCGCGCTTCTTATTTCAGGCTCTTCCTCCTCCCTCTCCTCTGCACGAGGTCCACTTTGTAATGGTAGGACTCCGGGGCGGAGGACGGGGGGCCGATGGCCTCAGTCTGGACCCCACACGGCAATGACCGTGGCCCGGGCCGGAATATCATTTGGCAGAAGCTCAGTCTCAGAACATAGCATTTCAGTTGAGCTTTGAACGAGGGAAAGGACGTGCAGGAGGTCAGCTGAAGGAAACGGAGCCCTGTGTCTGGGGAAAGCCGGACAGTGGGACTCCAACCCTCAAAGGGCAGGCGAATAAAGTAAAGGCGGGGAGAAAGCATTTATCAGGCACCTACTGTGTGCCATGCTGTCTCATTAGATCCTCACAACAACCTCAGGGGGTCAGCGCCATTACCCCCATTCTACAGGAAACCAAGGCACAGAGATTAAGGGACTTTCTGGGATGGGAGGGCCGTGGCAGAAAACATTTCTATACAATTAGTTCTGTGTTCTGTGAGGCATTTGCTGGCTCACTTATCTAACTGTATTGTTCATCCAATGAGGACGGGCCCGTCGGCCTCCTCGGTGGTAGAGTTTGGGCCCGGGCTTGTGGTGGGAAGACCGCCCTAATTGGGTGCTGTAAATTGGCAATAATTAATCAATACTTCATCAGGCGCTTGTGAACTGCCTGCTTTGGGCCCGGCCTTCTCCTGGGCCCTGAAGCAGAAGCTCGGCTGGGAACCATAGGGCCGCCTGCTCTCTGCACCGCCCCGGGCTTCCTCCCACATCAGAGTCTGGGACGCCCAGAGACGGAAGCTCTGAGCGGGGAGGGCTGCACCTCCCCAAGAACTCCCTCCCCAGCACTCGGCCCCGGCACATCCCCAAGTGTCTTCTGGGCCAGGGAGCCCACTGCCTCCTGGAACGGTCCCCTTCTCACCGTTTCCACCAAATGTTCTCGTGGAGACCAGGTGTCTCCTGATGACAAAACTAAATCCCCCTTGGGCACTTTGGGCCCTTCCCCTGGTTCTGGCTCCCTTGGGCCCAGTCCCTCCGGCTCCCGACAGTCTGTCAGAACCTTCAAAACCGCTATGTTGTTTGTACGCATCCTCGTTGGTCTGTAGCCCCCAGGAGAGCGTAAGCTCCTTGAGGGGAGCCCCCGCTGGGGCTGTTTCTGAATCCCTGGCTCCTGGCACAGCTCCTGACGTGGAATCCGGCACAAGAGCCACTTTTCTAAATGCTTACTGGATGGAAAGGGATGGAACGGATGGAAGACACGCTTCCCCTGGGACTCCCCTGCTCACCCTCCGTAGAATGTGGCGCCCAGAACAGGGCCTGCCCCCCAGGAGGTGCTTGATGAGGACTACAGCTCTGCACTGGAGGAGGGCCTGGTGCGGTGGGCCCGCCCTCGCCCCCCTCTCCTCTGAGCCCTTCCAGTGTCGCTCGGGCTCTCACCGCTGCCAGCTAAAGGACGGTGGCAGCTCATGGCCAGTGGGCAGCCCGCCCCAGCCCCCTCTGCCTGCAGAACAACTGCTCTCGAGCCACATCTCCTTCATCCTGGCCTTGAGATGCTGCTCTTCTGAACTGGCCCTCAGCGACTCTCCTCTTAACAGAGTCCGTGGATCACGGCATCCAAATCCTGACTCGGTTGTCTCTGGGCGAGCTCTGTATCCCTGGAAGCTTGGTTAACACACCACCGAAGCTTATGCAATCAAGGCTCCCCATGCGAAACAGCCCCCGGCCAGGCCCAGACCCCAGGGCCCGCCACCAGAGACTCCTGTCCAGACGCCCCAGGTCAGGTCCTTTCTGTTGGGCTGCCCAGCAGGGTCCGAATCCGCTTTGCACACGTCTCCACAAAAATGGCACAGGGGGCTCTGCTCCAATCGGAGTCAGCCCTGGCTCTCCCAAAGAGAAACGAGGATGCCCTGCTCTCAGAGAGAGCCCGGCCAGAGCTCTCAGGCCCCCGCTTCCTTCCTGGGGAGGTTCCACACCTTGATGGGACTCCAGACAAGTTCTGAAGGCTTCACCCCCTTCCCTTTCCTGAAAACCCGGGCACTTCCCTGTCTTGTGGCAACCCTCCAGCCAGGGTGTTTCAAAGGGCACTGACGGGCCGAGCAGCCTGGGATGCAGCCCTTCAGGGCTGGCCCGCAACGAACCAGAGGCAGAATAAGGGATGGTGCGGGCAGCAAGAACGTCGAGCCGAGTCGTTACGGTAACTGATGGGGGTTCAACCCGGATTCACAGAATCACTTCAGAAGTGGAAGGTGATGAGGTACGCCTTCGTTGCACATGGGCTGGGGGTCTCCATGTGAATCGCTCCTTTCTGAGGGGGCCAAGAGGCTCAGACTGCATGGACGGAGGCGGAGGCTCCATGGTCAGACCCCTCTGGGGGACCGCTCCTGGTGCCTGGAGAAGAGCTCTGGAGGATCCCTTAGAGCCCCTGAAGATGCTCGGAGGAGCAAGACCACCAACTTCAAGCACGTGAAGGGTATGACACGGAGGAGGAGGTAGACTTGGTCCATCTGCACCAGGGGCCAAGGGATGGAGGGTACTGAGGGCAAGTCCAGGCCCATGGCAGGAGCCCTGCCGAAGGGGAAGGGACCCCAGGAGGTCAGCTCTCTGCCTGCCCCCCAAGGTCTCCCAACAACCACTGGACCAGAGTGCTTCACTGCAGGCCTGCCCCATCCAGCTGACGGTCTGCACTTTCTCTGGGGCCAACACCGCTCTCTGCCTGGGGCCAGCCTCCTCGGTTTCTCCAGGCAGTCTCCCCCATATCTGGCTCCAAGTTCCTCCTTTCCAATGCCAACCCGCAGCTACCCAGTTCACCTCCCCTCCGGGATCCCTTGTTCCCTCATCCTCTCCCGACTCGGGCCTGTACCCCCTCCCACAACCGGGCCTCTGACCTGGGCCCTCCCTGCAGCCAAGACAGTGACTCCCTAAGTGATGGCACTTCTCACACCGGCTGGCCGGCCGTCCTCAAGCTGAGAACCTCCCCTCAGACTTGGGGGCCCTTCACCCCGAGCTCCCCCTCCGCAGCCCCCTGGGCATCCGCCATGGTCTCCCCCCCCCCCTTGCTTGGGTCTCCAATGCAGAGCTGCCGCCTCTTCTTGCCAAGATCCACCCTCCTCCGCAACTCCTGCTCTCCCTTCTCCCTTCCGGATCCGGCCCCTCTCCCCTTGTCTTCACTCCGTCACCACTGCCTGCCATCCCACGGAGCTGTCGGCCTCTTAGAAATCTCCTGGAAAAGCGCCTCGCTTGGCTTGTGAGCCCCAAGTCATGGGGATCCCGGGAGCCCGGGCTGCCGAGGGCCTCAGAAGACATCCAGCCAAGGCGGTGCCTCCTAGGGGAGTGAAAGGACTTGTCCAAGATCACCAGTCCGGAAGCATCAGAGGGGAGATCGGAACTGAACCCCATCTCTGTCATGGCGACCGACAGGGGCACCGCCTGGGCACACACATCTACACATTACGTATGTGCCTCTCTGCATCCAGGCCGTCTCCCCTGACTCCACGCTAAGTTCTGCAAGGGCAGCGACGACTTCACTTCACTTCGCTGGCTCATGGGAGCTATCTAGTAAATGCTCCTGGGGTCTGAGACGCTCGTTGTGAGCCGGCTCTTGTTCTTATCTCGCAGACACATCGATTAAGCACCTACTGTGTGCAAGGCACCGGGCCAAGCTCTGGGAATACAAAGAGGCAAAAGGCAGTCCTTCTTTGAGGAGCTCCCCGTCTAATGGAGGAAGCGACAGGGAAACTAAGATACAGGATAAGGAGGAACTCTCCCTAGAACGGGTTCCTCTCTGGGCCTTTGTTTATGCATTTGGAAACATTGTTCTGAGAAGAGGTCCGGAGTCTTTCCGACTGTGGCAAAGGGAGGTAATGGTGCGGCGGCGGCAGATCTCTGGGCCCCCATTTTCCTTTGGTAAGACCAAGTCCAAGGCAGACTATGGAACCGGCTCTGCAGCCATCAGGCCCTCTCAATGTGGTGGTGTTCCTGGAACAAAGGCACTAATGGTCTGTGCCAAGCAGTTACTAACGTCAAAGGGCTCAGCTCCTGGAGCCCGTTCAGCCTGTGGCTGGGCGCCCAAGCCCTTACCCAGGCTCCTCTGGGCCCGTCCTTTCCATCATGTGCTGAGATTTCTCCTTCACTTCTTTCCCAGTGTTACTGCTCCAGCTCTCATGCATCCGTTTTCCTGTTTTGTGCCCGCCGGAGAGCTAGAAAAGCAAGGGCCTCGACGGCTGAAGTCCCGCTTCGTATCTGGCCAACACCATGCCGAGGGACAAGCCGGGCCGCCCTCAGCTGCAGAGGAGGGGCTAAGGCTGCAGCTTCTGATGTGCAGCACTGGAGACTGGCCAGCCAGGAGCCCGAGAAGGGGAGGGAAGGGCGAGGCACACTGGGCAAGCCGGGCCAAGGCCAGCCGGGCCCCGGAAGCAGGTGGGCCCGATAATCCCCGAGGCCCTGGAAAGGCACCCTCTGGCCCGGTGGGAAGGCGCTCTGCTTTCTCATTCACCTGGAATCCTCCTTCCCAGTTCCAAACTGAGGACTCTGGGATCCCCCAGCGCCCCGTTCCTCTCCCACCCCAAGCATCTTCTAATGAGGAGGTGGGGGGATTTCCAGAGGGTGGAATTGCTCAGAGCCATCACTGGGCTTCTGGAGCATTGACATCTTTGATCCAAAGTATCTGAAAATCCAGAGATTTTGGCGACTGTCTTGTCTCATTTTGCAGAAGAGGAAACTGAGGGTCAGGGAGGGGAAGTGACTTATCAAGTCAAGGAAATGGTATTCAGTCCAGCCTCAACCCTGGAACCTTGGACTCTAAATCTGGTATTCTTTCCACTTTCCCACTTGCCTCCTTCATGATGTAAATCTCAGCTCCATGACAACAGAGACTTATCCCCTAACCTTTATGTAAGGAAACAAGACACAAAAGACAAGGACATCTTGTTGCTGACAATATATATATATATATATATTTATAAATTATTATTATAAATATATATATATAACAGCAAAGGCAACAAACATTTCTGAAGGCCTCATTACGTGGTACACGCTGAGGATACACAGAAGCAAAAAGAAAGCAAAAAACCCTTATCTTCTCCTGGGGGAAGGCAGCCTCCCCTTCCTCATCCTCTTCTTCCTCATTAGCAAGCACAAACCAGAGCTGAGAATCAATGGGCTAGGAGGGGGGGCCCCCAGGCACCCACCAGGATTTCCAAGTCAGGAACCCGGGGGAGAGGAGGATGACGATGGGCTGACTTCCCACCAGAAGCTCCCAGGAGAAATGGCCCGGCCTGGGGGAGGAATATGCCCTCGGAAGCAGAAATGCAGCCATGAGAAAGGCAGGAACGTGAGCCAGGAGCCGGAAAGGAGCTTGCCTTTTTGCCCAGCTTTTCTTCTCGCTCAGTTTCTCACGAACGCCGACCACAGAGGAACTTGGGACGGGCGCCAAGGACCCGGCTGAAACCCCATTCCTACAAAGGATTTGTTTTTGGAAAAGTGCTCAAAGTGAAGGATCAGGAACCCCATTTGGGTTTCAAGAGAAGCTACAGCGAATTTCCTGAGCCTAGCAAATACATGGCAGGAACCACGGACTTTAAATCGCCACCCGACGCTACCAGTCAAAAGAACAGACCAAATCTTGGGCTGACGGCGCCCAGGCTAACTTTTATTCACATGCCCCTGGCTCGATTGAGAGAGTTCGGCCCACTTGTCGGAGAGAAGCCTTCTGGTCGTTACACTTAGTAGATAAGAGTTAGGTCTGAGGAGATGAAGCTCAGAAAGGACATCCAAGAGACTCGGTGGCCATAGAGCAGTGAAAGTTGGAGGTGCTCAATGGAGCCATCCCCTGGAGAAAGGCTACCCAGCACAGAGATGAGGTACCCGAGAGACAGCGTGCCCAGTGAAAAGCAGAGCCCGGCAGAGGGCATGGCGTCGTTAGTGGCCCTGGCGCTTCTCAGACGGGAATCGCCCTGGCCATACGTGTCCGGGCCCCCTGGGGCTCCCAGCACCTCTGGGTCTTCATCGGTACTCCCTGGCTCTAATGTTTCTTACAGGTGTGCTCCCATCGATTTATTTTTCCGTGATGCCCTCTCCAACCAGGAGGATAATTACCTGGGGGAGTTTGCTCCTTGTGGGCAAAGGGAAATGTTTTCTTGTCACTTGATTCACTTTGCTGTTAATTAAATCTCTTCTATTTTGAATGAATATATCCTCTGCTTGGCTGATAAAAGTAAATATCGCTGAAGGAGGATTCATGTGTTAACGTTTTGAACAGCTACTGATTCATCAGACGGCTCCGTTTGGGGGTGTCAGATGGCTATTGATT
>JAJPUD010019376.1:0-14261 GCA_023553655.1 Myrmecobius fasciatus | reverse complement strand
GCCCTCCAGAAACACTGCTGGATCAAAGGGTATGCACAATTTGATAGCTTTTTGAACATAGTTCCAAATTGCTCTCCAGAATGGTTGGATCTGTTCCCAAATCCACTAATAATGTATCAATGTCCCAGTTTTCCCATGTTCTCTCCAACATTCATCATTATCTTTTCCTGTCATTTTCTGCAGTGGTATCTCAGTGTTGTCTTAATTTGCATTATTCTGATCAATAGTGATGTAAAGCACCTTTTCATATGACTAGAAATAGTTTTAATTTCCTCATCTGAAAATTGTCTGTTCATATCCTTTTACCATTTATTGATTGGAGAATGGCTTGAATTCTTATACATTTTAGTAAATTCTTTATATGTTTTTTAAAAGTGACCTGTATCAGAACACTTAAATGTAAAAGATTTCTCAATTTATTGTTTCCCTTCTTATCTTGACTGCATTAGTTTTGTTTATTCGAAAACTTTTTAACTTAATACAATCCAAATTATCTATCTGGTATTGAATTATGAGTTCCAGTGCTTCTTTGGACACAAATTCCTTCCTTCTCCAAAGATATGAGAGGTAAATTATCCTATGTTCCTCTAATTTGCTTATAATATCACTTTATGTCTAAATCATGAACCCATTTATATTTTATGTTTGTATGTGGGGTTAGATGTGGGGCAAGCCCTAATATTTTCCATACTAGTTTTCAATTTTCCTAGCAGTTTTTGTCAAAAAATGAGTTCTTATCCCAAAAGCTGGGGTCTTTGGGTTTGTCAAACACTAGATTGCTATAGTTATTGCCTATTTTGTCCTGTGATCCTATTCTATCTCACTGAACAACTATGCTATTTCTTAGCCAGTACCAAATGGTTTTGATGATCACTGCTTTATAATATAGTTTTAGATGTGAAATAGCTAAGCCACCTTCAACTGCATTTTTTTTTCATTAACTTCCTTGAAATTCTTGACCTTTTGTTCTTCCAGATGAACTTTGTTACTATTTTTTCTACATCTGTAAAATAATTTCTTGGGAGTTTGATTAGTATAACACTAAATAAGTGGATTAATTTAAATAGTATTGTCATTTTTATTATATTTGCTTTGACTACATACGAGCATTTCATATTTTTTCAACTGATTAGGTCTGACTTTGCGTGGTGTTTTGAAGTTATATTCATATAGTTCCTGACATTCTGTTTGCAGATAGATTCCCAAATATTTTATGTTATCAACAGTTATTTTGAGTGGAATTTCTCTTTGTATCTCTTGCTGCTGGACTTTGTTGGTAATATATAAAAAAGCTGATGTTATGTGGATTTATTTTGTATCATACAACTTTGCTAAAGTGTGAATTGTTTCTAGAGTCAAATTGTTTCTCTTAGAGTCAAATCTGATAAGAGTAGTATTCACACAATGCTCATCGACTTCCCTTCTTTCCCTCAATTAAAATAGGTTTTCTTTTCCCCTTTGTGAGATGTAATTTCCTTTCTTTTACTTCCCTTTTCCTCTTTTTCCAGTATGATCCCCTTTCTACCTCGTTTCTTTTTTATATTATCAAAATAAAATCAAATTATATAATTCTCTAAGTATACCTATAATAGAAAGATTGTTCTCAAGAGTTCTTTTCTTTTTTACCTTTTTATGCTTCTCTTGAGTTCTGTGTTTGGATGTCAAATTTTTGTTCAGATGTGGTCTTTTCAATACAAATAAGTGAAATTCACACATATCATTAAATGTCCATCTTCTTCCCTGGAAGATAATGCTCATTTTAGCTGGATAGTTTATTCTTGGCTGTAAGCCTAGTTCTTTTGCTTTTCAGAATATCACATCCCAAGTCTTTTGTTCCTTTAAGGAGGAAGCTGCTAAGTCCTGGTTGATCCTAATTGTGCCTCCTCGGTATTTGAATTGTTTCTTTCTGGCTGCTTGCAATAACTTTTCTATCTTATGATAGTTCTGAAATTTAGCCATGATATTCCTTGGGGATATAATTTTGTGGTCTCATTCAGGAGGTGATGAGTGCATTCTTTCAATGGCTATTTCTGATTCCAAAATATAAGGGCAGGGATTTTTTTTTTATGATTTCCTGTAAGATAGTGTCTTTGTTCTTTTTTTCATCATGGCTTTCAAGAAGTCCAATGATCCTTAGATTGTCACTCCTAGATCTTTTTTCCAGGTCAGTTGTTTCTTTCCTAGAAGATATTTCATATTTTCTTCTCTTTATTTCATTCTTTTTTGTTTTTGTTTGACTTATTCTTGAAGTCTTATTGATTCATTCACTTTCATTTGTTAAATTCTAATTTTACTGTATTATTTTCTTCAGTTTTCTTTTTTAGCTCCTTTTGCAATTGGGCAAATAATTTTTTTTTGTTCATTGCATTCTTTTTCCATTTCACCAATTTTGTTTTTCAGTGAATTGGTGCCTTTTTCATATCTCTTTTGTAAGGCATTATATGCTTCCTCCATTACTTCTTGCAATGATCTCATTTCATTTCCCCATTTTTCTTCCAACTCTCTTTTAAGATTCTTTATGAAATCTTCCACAATAGCTTTGTGAAATGGAGACCAGCTCATACCTCTCTTTGGCCCTTAATCTGGAGTTGCTTTGCCTTTAGGAAAGGTCTGTTCTTCACTGTTTCCATAAATGCTTTCTATGATCAGAGGTGGTTTTTTCGGTTTTTTATTCATTTTTAAGACGAGGTCTGCTCAAAGCAAAATAGTGACAGATGCTTCAATTTGCCCCAGGGAAGTTCTGCTGATTGATTTCCAATGCTGGGTAATGGTGGCTAGTGCAGTGTTCTTCCCAGGCTGAGTGCTTTACAATTTACCTTTTACAAAAGGCAAATCTGCCAAACCACCTGCTTGCAAACAGGACAGAGTGGCATAAAAGACCTACAAAAGCTTCCTAGGTTCTTGGAAACTACAACACTCAGAATCCTTGACTGGCTTCCTGCCCAGGTCTCTCCAAGCTGCAGTGTAGCCTTGGCAGACTGTCCACTGTCTGAAACAGACCTGTTCTGAATTCTTCCAAGGTAACTTCTTCTGGAAATGTATTGTACTACAGATATTTGTGGGTGCTTTGACTCCAAAACCAGTTTAGAGACTTAATCTGCTGTTGGTTTGAGAGAAGGTCAGAGGAGGTCACAGAGAGTCACGTCTGCTCTCTGCCATCTTGGCTACATCCTCCATATATTCTTTCTTAAATTGATATTGTCATATATTTTGAATCTTCCTGATGTTCTGCTCAGCACATGATAATGTTCTCTTTTGTTTTGTATTGCTTTTCTTTTTTGTGTATTCTGTTTCTTCAAATAAAATAAATTAGGAAAAATATCTCCTTCCTTGCATTCCCATCCTATCAGTATTCATGTTTTAAATGTGTTACCTAAATGTTGTCTAGTAGAAAGTGCTTAATATATGTTTTTCCATCTATTTACCCATCAGTGTATTCTTGAATATGTTCTCATCTGAAAAGGCTAGAACCTTCTGTCATATTTATATAGTCATGTTCTCTTGTTGTTGTTTGACTTTTGCTCTTTCATTGACTTTACCAAGGATATTAGTGTGTGTGTATGTCTATATAAATTTATTTATTTAATTTGAAGAAGATCGTAAAGTTCTTAATAAAATTTCCTTACTCTGAAGTGAATGTCAGTTCATAAACTACAATTTTTGTCATTCTCTGCTTCTGCTTATCATGAACACCAGAAAGCAAGATGAATATCCAGTCCTACTTTGTATTGTTGTTGTTGTTGCCTCTGAGTATATGATGAAAATTAACTCCTTTTCCAAGGAGAATTTGCCTATTATCCTTCCATCTATGTCTAAATTGCTTATATTTCATTTATAACAAGAATTATCAATATGTGTATGATTCAGATCCTTGTAATGTTTGAGCTCATCAGTAAATGGACAAATATCACATTATATTAGTACCAAGAAATTTGGAATTCTGAACATCTCCAGTTCCCTGTCATTGCCCCAATCATCATAAAAAAAATGAGTGAATGAAGACTGAATAACATTTCTTCCCATTTCAGGAGTCCCCACTGAAGAGGAGAGAGAGAGAAAAAGGAACACAGAGACAAAGAGACACAGAGAGAAAGAGAGGGGGGAATTAGGGGAGAATGGAGGGAAAGAGGGAGGACCTAGACAGCCACTTCTGATGGACAACTGGACAAGATTCTGAAATTATTAACTTTGATCTGCATGTGATAGACAAACTAAATGTGCCAGATTCGGTCTGGTATAGACTGGCAAAGTTTGTTATAACTTTTAAGACCTGAACTTCAACCACATGCCTCTTTGAAACAATGGAGTTAGACTTCCATGAGCTCATAATAGGGACAATCTTTATAGTATGTTCTATCAAGAATCTAGTATTATTTGAAAAAATACTTCCTTTTTTATATGTTCTGCTTTGATGTGATGTAATGTTTTATATTTGAAAAATCTATTGTCCTGAGCAAAATCTCATCAATAAAAACATTATTTTAGCCCTTAGGCCAATCTTTCAAAGGTTCGTGACTTTTTATAGATTCCTGGGTACTAATTCATAAATATTTGATACTAGTATTAGAGATTTTATTGAAAAAAGTGCTTGGTCTCTCACCTAAGGCATTTTTATTGAAATAATAATAGAGATATGCTGGCCTTAGTCATCTTTAATAACAGCCTGTCAAATATCATGGACTATCTATATATTTAGCTCAATATTTGAAAACTTGTGTTATTCATTGATAGAAGAAAATAATTAATTAAATCATGTCTTATCAACATATTCTTTAAAGTCCAACAGTATATCTCTTCACAGAAAAGAACATTGCTACAGTTATATTTTGCCAGAATATAGTAAAGGGAAGTTAGCAACTATACAAATAATCTCTTTTACCTTTTGCTCTCAGGATAGAGGAACAGAAATGATACTAAACTCATGAATACCATGAGGCTAGAAAAGATCTTACAAGTCTATTACAAGTTTATTTCTATACCTGCTTTTAGACTATAGTTTTTACTCATATAATTGACAAGCTCAATTATCTCTCTACCTCCTAGAGCATACAGAATACTCTCCTAGGGGGGAAAGGACAGAAGAGATCACCTCCTCCCAACAAATACACACACAAATTCTGATAGTCCAGGGAGAACAGTTTTATTCATTTATTCAGTATTTGCTCATAAATATGTATAGAGAATATAAATGTGCAAAGGGCACCTCTTACAAGACATTCTTGATTTGCTCAGTTAGTAAATTAGTGTCTTTCTCTGTCTCTGCCTCTGTGTGACTCTGTCTCTCTCTCTGTGTCTGTGTGTGTCTCAAAAATTTTAAATTTCTTTTTCATGTGTATTATGTTTATCTGTATATATGTTATTCCCATCTCTATGAGCATATAGGATACCAATGAATAACACCCGTTATTTTTCCTTTTATATCTCTGGAACCTTATTCCATATATAACACACTCACATTAATGTGTGATCTCATCTATGTAAACATTTCCTTCAATGTACAGCCTATATACATCTATGCTTTCCCATCTTGTGTGATTCTTGACCATGTCCTTCTGTAAGATATCAACAAGAATCTACTCAAACTGCTCAATTTAAAAACTGACCCTTTGAATTTATGACCTGCACTTTTCTTAGTCCCTTACTTATCTTTTTTGTTTTATTTTTGTGGGCATATTTTGGTTTTACAATTTACTATAGTGTCTTGCATATAGTAGGTCTTTATGAAAAGTTATGAAACCTATAATTTAATACATGAAATAGATGTGCATAGAATGGTAAGTAGTCAATTTATGCTTATATTTATAATCAAATGGTTCTTGCGAATAAGTAGGTTCTGATTTTTTATCTTAAAATGACATTTATGTTTGTGTGTTTATGAATAATCAACATCTTAACTTTTTTCACTCTCATCTCTCTACTGTGTATTTCTTACTTAAGAATATTAGTTTATATCACCTTGTGATAGTATTAAAATCAAATTTAAATGCTCTGAGTTGTTCTTTTGCTTTTTGGAAACAGTTGATTTATACCCCTACTGTTTTTAAGACTTAAGACACTTTTAGGAAAAATTGTTCATAAATACAAAGTACTTTTGGTATTTCAATAACACAATCCCCTAATAAAATGTTATGTTTTTTTCATAATTATCTACATCAGAATTCCTTTATTATTTCCCTGGTATTCTGATCCAAATTTTCTTTACTTATTGTTGTACTGTTTTTTACTATTATTGATATTTTCTATGTATTTATTGGTTTGCCATATAATACCTAGAAAATGACCAGTAAATACTTCTGTGATATTATTCTTTTATATTCTAATTTTCATGTTGTTATTACTCCTAAGTTCAAGTGCCTTAATTTTGATAAGTATAACAAGGTATCATACAGCATTTGGAAGTTTTTTAAAAAGCATTTATGAAGAACCTGTTATTTGTGAAATATCCTTTAAAGTTATTAAGGGATACTGTGAACCTGATATGCCTGGAGGACATATTGTTTAATGGGAAAATGATGGCTAGATTTGCATTCAGTAGGACCTGATTTTGAATCGAATCTCACACACACACACACACACACACACACACACACACATACACACACACCCCTATGTGCATCTGGAAAAATTATTTGAATTTGTATCAAAATTTTTTCTGTGCCAAAAATAATCTAAGGATCTACCTCTAGAGTTGTGGGCATCAAATAAAATAATTTATATATGTTACAAACATTAAAGTGTTACATAAATGTCATCAATTAATTTCTAGGAATCTTGAAGTCAATGACATTGACCTATGCTTTTTTATGTTTTCTATCCTCCCATCCTACCCCTTCATTACTAATAAATACAAAAAAAGAAGTGTTATATATAATTGGGGTTTAATAAACAGTTGTTAAATTCACAAATGGTCATCCAGGAAACTACTCATGTGGTAAGTTACAGATCCATATGATGACTCTTAATATAGACTTTCCAATCTCTCTTGAAGGGTGAAGAGAAAATAAAATATTAGCATAAATGCCTCTTAATAGTGTCTAGGATGTTGATTTTATCTAAAGTACTTCTATTTTAGTTGCTCAAAAGACATCCCTGAAGCCTTAACAACAGCATGCAGCTTTGTTGATTTAAATTGGTAAATGCAGCAGTATCTATATTTCAGCATTATATTGCTCAGATAATGATGTGTTCATTAACATCTCCTAATCTCTTGGTTTTCACTTTGAGCTTTGTGTCTGAGATAAAACCAAAGCTTCCTATTAGTTCAGTTTCAAAGAGGGAGTGTAAACAGTACTTATTCCCATATGAAAACAGAGTATCTCCTGAATACTTGTTTGTGTGAAATAATAATATTCTGATGAATGAAATCCTAAATGATTATTTCTAGTTGTTTACTCACTAAATGTGATTAGGTATTAAAAGAAAACTATGCATAACAGAGAGCTATTAATAAAGACTTCTGGCAGCTGGTGTGCTGATTCTGTATTCTGTGAGCATGCATAGAGATTTCTACTATACAGTAGATAAACTTCTTTTTGAATCAAAGTTCTTGGCACTCCTAAAGAATTACTTTAAGAATAATACATAAATCATAGTTAGTTGCTTCAAAATTAAAAATATAAAGATTTCCATATTTATTATTAAAATATAGGTAAATCTTAATCCAGGAGAATCTGTGTCATGAAAGACACAGATTTCTTTGAGGAGATAATATATTTTGTTCAATTCTTGCTTCTATCCCTGAAACTTGAGAAATAGACTTCAGTAAGTAATCTAATACTTCATCCCTTTAAATAATATTTTATTGAGAGATTTAATTTAAAATCATAATTATAACACTATAACTTAATGATTTTACTAACCAATCACCCTAACATATATGCTACCCAACGTGAACTTTCCTGACAACAGAAGCAAACCCAATCAGTACAGTGATTGTAGCTGTCAAGGTATGCAACATTTTGTGTCCTTAATCCCCCACTTCCTTATTGAAGAAAAAACAAAAACAAAAACAATCTCATTACTTTCCTTCATGGCCAAGATTAGTTCTTAATATTATTGATTGACTTTCTGTTAGCATTCTTTAACTTTACTTATTATGGTTACTATTTATATTATTTTCATTCTGTTTGCTCCACTCTTCCTTAATTCATATGTGTATTTGCATGTTTCTCAGAATTCCTGATATTTATTCCATAGAAAACTTAAATACTGTGTTGCCTACATACATGATTTTTCCACCATTCCTTAACCCATGGAGACCTAGATTGTTTCTTTTTTTTTTCACTTACCAAAAAAAAAAGCACTTTGAATATTTTTTCTTAATGCAGATTTTTCTTTTTATCTTATTCTCAGTGTATTGTTAGTAGTGTAACTACTGGGACTTAGGATATGAGTAAGATTAATAACTTTTTCATAATTCTAAAGTGAAGGGTTTGGTTTCAGAAGGGCTGGTTGAATACATAGCTCCACCAATAATTAAGCACATCTATTTCAGTAGTTTTAATTTATAGCTTCTATGGATAAGTCAAAAATCTCTGTTCACAAATGTGTTGTTTTCCCTGAGTCCTCATAAGTAGTCTTTCAATTATCTTAGTCCTAGATATACCTTTAAAATCTATAATCCTTGGCCCAGTTCAAATATGAAATATCAAACAAAGGTCTCCCTACTCTATACTAAATGGAAGTGCTCTGTCTTTCCTTTCATTATGGAATGCATGTGTTCCCTATTGGTCAGTATATTTTCAATTCAATTAGATCCAAAAGGTATTTATTGAACATCATATGATAGCTATTAATACAATGCATATTAGGGAATTTATGGAATAGGGGATTATCGATTAACATCTAGAGTGGGTAAAACCAATGGGCTTCAGAATTTTTGTTTTGTTTTTTCATAAGCCTGCTTCAATGACAACTTCTACATATAGTCTTTCTAGATAAACCCTACTGCTAGTCCTCCTCTCCTCTTAAATTGCTTATTTACATTTTATACATATTTTATATGTATGTATGTATTTATATGTATGGCAACTAGCATTTACTCTCTACCATATAGTGATATTTGAAATCCTTTTTTCAGGTGAGCCAGGATAGCAAGTAATAGAAATGACTTAGAGAATCTTCAGCTTGTATAGACATTCTTTAACTAATTTTGATCTCCTGACCACAATTCACAGAAGCCCTTTTGATTGACTACATAATCAGAAGGGATAGTGCCTTTAAAGGCACTAGTGATCAGTATTTAAGCATATTTTCTCTTGTTTCGTTTGCTCTTGATTTGGCTCCTTCACTAACAGTGTCTAATATGAGATGTTGGCTATAAAGGGGAAAGGTTTTAGGCTCTTTCCATGGGTCAACATTTGGCCAGTAAAATACTCCTGTTTCTTTTGTGTTTGGTCTTTACTTTTTGAGTAAAGAGATTGGTGACTCCAATTTAAATGTGGAGAGAGTGAAGTTGTAGCATCTTACTATTTCATAACCTGAGTTTTAAAGCCAATTTAACACTGATATCTTGAAAACCTAGTAGCAACCTTTGAGAATGATCTGTATGACTCATCTCAGCAGTAGCTGAGATGAAAATTAATTAACAACAATATTTCATTTGTAACTGACTTTGTTTACACAAGTGCTATGTAAGAAATGAGCTATGTTTGAGCCCTCTTTTCTCAGAAAAAAAAATAGGTAATAAAAGAAATATTCCCTCAAGTTGCTAGGAGAAAGAACTTATACTTTTATTCCTATTATATCATCTAAATAAATACTTCTTGTCAAAGCTCCCTGATGCTAGTTGGTTAAATAAAACTATACCATTAGTCTTTAAGACTTTATTATCTGAAAGTTGTGTGGTTAATAGCCTTCAGAACATTTAAGGAATTTGCACCATTGTATTAGGGAAGAGGCATTCTTTAAACCTTTTCTGTTACCTCTAGAACTCTAAGGAGAAGATGTAGCTATCATGACTCTGAGAGATTAAGCCAAAGAGTTATTTATTACTGTACATATTGTATTGACCAAAGAAATGTGAGGTACTTGAAGTCATGGACTATTTAATTTTTGTTTTATATTGGCAATCCTTAGCAGATTGTCTAGTAAATAATAAGTACTTAATAAATATTTTTGACTGATTTATATCAGAGGTGGTATCTAATTTATATTGTGATTATTTTTCTAATTCTCTTAAATTTTCTACTAAATTATTAGTTCTTTGGAGACTAAGATGTTATCTTTTTTTATTGTTACACCTATATTCTTTAGGCTTTTGCATAAAAAAGCTACTAAATGAATGAGAAACAATTCTAGTGAGGATTTATTGCATGAGAAAATTTCCTCCTATGTAATGAAAGATGATAAATTTACCTTAGCAGGAAATTCATGGGAAAATGTACATGGATTCATATAAATCTTTTACTATGTTATAATTTATATTTTGCATATTTTCATCTATCACATTTTTAAAATTTTGTACTATAATTCCTCTCTCTCTAAC
Organism: Myrmecobius fasciatus; assembly: GCA_023553655.1. Classification (NCBI taxonomy): domain Eukaryota; kingdom Metazoa; phylum Chordata; class Mammalia; order Dasyuromorphia; family Myrmecobiidae; genus Myrmecobius; species Myrmecobius fasciatus. The sequence continues at coordinate 3,775 of JAJPUD010019376.1, read as the reverse complement.
TACTTCAGATAGTAAAAATAAACTTGAGGTGCCAAAAAAATAAAATACAATGATGTTTTTCTCATGAGTTATACAGAAACAGTAGAATGCTGGTCATAATATTTCACTAGAAGAATATGGCTTCACTCTATTAATGAGTTTTCTTAAGTGGAACATGGATGCTTTTTCTCCACTTACATTTCTAATTACAAAATTGCAAATTTAAAAGAATGATCGTCATATGATATACAGTTTGGTAAATGGGTAGAGGTCAGAATTGTTTATCAGCATTTTAATAAGTCTAACTGAAGCCATAGAAACTCATAAGAGGAATAAATTATGTGAATATAAGTGATCTCAAAAGCATTTCTCAAAATCATTCATGCACTGATATATTAATTATGAACAGATTTGAGCTAGTGGGTTGTCAGTCAGCATTTCATTTACTTTTATCCATTTTATGGAGAATTACAGAAGGCAGAATAGCTGCACAATGGAGAAGTTGCAACACAGGGCAGATCTGATAGTAACCTCATATTTTCCAATTAGAACTGTGTTTAAGAGCTCTGACTTCCTTCATTAAATGGAATCTCGAATGAGGTATAATTTAGTTTGGTATAGAACTGACAAATCTTTGCTATCAGAATTAATTTCAACAATAGCCCAAATAAAGGAATTAAGTCACAATTGTTTTTCTTAAAAAATCCACATCTATTACTTCGAACAGAGTTAATATGAGAAAAGTGAGATATGTGTAGTTAACTCCTATGATTCTATTTTCATAAGATAGTTAGACCTTGGTCTCATCTTTGATTGTTTTTTGTTGTTGTTGTTGTTGTTTTGTTTTGTTTTGTTTTCTCATTCGGAGCATAGCAAATATAGTACTTATTTATTGCTTTCTTTCTCATGAAAATCTTCAAAGACAAATAAACTGAGTCTTAAATTCAAAGTCTATCTTCCTGTGTATAATATTATATCTCAAAATACAAATGAAAAGTTGAATAACAAGCTCTGCCAATAATATTTATCTACCATAACATAGACACATCATGTGTTAAAATATTTTTGGATATAAAATGTTAGGATCATTGAACTGTTGAGAAGAATCAAGTCTTTCATAGTTGATCATAGCACAATATTGCTGTTGCTGTGCGAAATACATTCCTTGTTCTGTTTGTTTCACTCAGCATCAATTGTAAATTATTTCCAACCTTTCTATAATCTTGCTCATAATGTTTATAGAACAATAATGTTCAATTATTTTATTCCCCAATTGATAGGCTTCTACTCTTTTTCTAATTCTTTGCTGCCACAAAAACAGCTGTTACAGACCTAAAACTATATTACAAAACAGCAGTCATCAAAACCAATTGGTACTGGCTAAGAAATAGAGTAGTTCATCAGTGCAATAGGTTAGGTTCACAAGATGCAATAGTCAATGACTACAGTAATTTAGTGTTTGGTAAACACAAAGAGCTCAGCTTCTAGGATAAGAACTCACTATCTGAGAAAAATTGTGGGGGAAATTGGAAAATAGCATGGCAAAAACTAGGCCTTAACAAACCCGTAATTCTCCATACCAAGATAAGGTAGAAATAGGCTTATTATTTAGACAAGAAAAAAGTGATGCTGTAAGAAAATTAGAAGAACAAAGAACAGTCTGTCTCTCAGATCTGTGAAGAAGAAGGAATTTTTGACCAAAGAAGAACAAGAATACAGGAAGCAATGCAAAATGAATAATTTATATCATATTAAAAAGGTTTTTTACAAACAAAAATGATAAAGAGAAGATTAGAAAGGAAGTAGAAAACAGATAAATTTTTAACACCCAAGGACTCTGATAAAGGTTTCATATTAAAATATGAATAGAATTTGCTCAAATTTATAAGAATACAAGCCATTTCAATTGATAAATGGTCAAAGATTATGAGCAGACAATTTTCAGATGAATAAATTAAAAACATTTCTAGCCTTATGTAAAAATGCTCTATATTACTATTGATCAGAGAAAAGAAAATTAAGACAACTCAGAGCTATCATTACACACCTCTGAAATTGATTAAGATGACAGGAAAAGATAGTGATAAATGTTGCAGAGGGTGTGGAAAAACCAGGATACTAATACATTGTTGGTGGAATTGTGAATTGATCGAACCATTCTGGAGAGAAATTTGGAACTATGCCCAAAGTGCTATCAAACAGTCAAACAGTAGCAGCCCTTTTTATAATGACAAACAACTGAAAACTGAGTTTCCAATTGGAAAATGGCTGGATAAGTTATGGTATATGAATGTTATAGAATATTATTCTTCTATGAAAGTGATCAGAAGGATAATTTCAGAAAGGCCTAGACTCACATAACTGATGCCAAGTGAGGTGAGTAGGATCAAGAGATCATTGTACATAGCAACAATAAGATTATATGATTATCAATAATAATAGACATGGCTCTTTTCAACGAGCCAGTTAAGTCCAATTCCAATAGACTTGTGATAGAGAGAAACTTCTGCTTCCCAAGAGAGGATTGTGTGGAATGAATGTGGATCACAACATAGTTTTTCATCATTTTTAGCTGTTGTTTTATTTTTGTTTTCTTTTTCATTGTTTTCCTTTTTGATTTGATTTTTCTTCCATAATATCATAAATTTGGAAATACATATAAAAGAATACATATCTTTAACATATATTGGATTACTTCCTGTCTAGGAGAAGGGGATGGTGAAAGGGAGGGAGAAAAATTTGGAATGCAAATATTAAATATTAAATTTTAATTTTATTAAATTAATATCAATATTAAAAACTCACTATGCATATGTTTTGAAAATGAAAAGCTATTTTTTAAAAAAAAGGTTCTTCAAACATTATTTACTACATGGGTTTATTTTCTTCCTTTATGATTTCCTTGGGTCTGTGTCCCAAGGCATTGTTGAGTCAAAAATTATGGACAGTTTTATAGCCCTTTGGGCTTAGTTCCAAATAGTTCTCCAGAATAGTTCATTAGTATCCCTTTTTTCAACGTCCCCTAACATTTATCTATTATCTTTTTCTGTCATCTTAGCCAATCTGAAAGGTATGAGATCTTACCTCAGAATTGTTTTAATTTGCATTTATTATCAATACTGATTTGGGACATTTTTTCATGGGTCAATAGATGGCTTTAATTTCATCATCTGAAAATTGTTCCTACACTGATATGTATTTTCCTTTTAAAATTTTTTGTTGATTTACTTTTTGGGAAAAAAAAACTATTTAATTTGATATAGACAAAGTGGTTCATTTTCCTTTTCTTAATGTTCTCTAGTAACTCTTTGTTCATAAATTCCTCCCTTCTCCAAAGATTTGATATCTGAGTGGTCCCTTGATTTCAATTTCCTTATGGTATCATCCATTATCCCCAAATCATTTACTCATCTTTACCTTACATTGGTATGGGATTTGAGATGTCATTCTAAGTAGAATTCCTGGTGTATCGGTTTCCCAACAATTTTTGTCAATATTAAGTTCTTATCCCAGAAATTGGAATTTTTGAATTTATCAAATACTAGATTACTATAGTCATTGATAACTATGTCATATGCATCTCACTATTCTCCTGATCCAACACTCTATTTTGATAAACAGATATGTCTTTTATAAAAGGTAGATTGGGATCCGGGGCGGAGCCAAGATGGCGAACTGCAGACAGCTTTCTCTGTGAACTCCTTTGGAACCTTCCCTCAGACCCAGACAAAGTGAGCCTTCGAACTGGATTTTGAGTGAAGGCTCCTCCAAACATTTGGTCTACAACGCACTTCTA
>JAJPUD010019375.1:4109-26678 GCA_023553655.1 Myrmecobius fasciatus | reverse complement strand
TTTTTTTTTTATTAACAAACCCTGTGATTTCATTCATAAAGGGAATTCCCAATGAGGTAATTTTCTTTATTAATGTAGGTTGACACCCACTTTGCAATTTAAGATAATAAATAACAATAGCTAGGATTTATAAAGTATTTACTATATGTCATGCACTGTCCTAAGTACTTTATAAATATTATCTCATTTGATCTTTTAATAATCCTTGTAGATAGATGCTATTATTATCCCTATTTTACAGATGAAGACACTGAAGCAAACAGAGATTAAGTAATTTTCCCATGGTCACACATCTAGTGATGGCCGAGGACATATTTGAATTTATCTTCAAGCTTCACAATTGACTTCAAGTTCAGTGCTCTATCAATTTACCACTTACCTGCCCCATATAAGACTTATAGTCTTAGAAATTTGCCTGGTACACCAAGAGGTTATTTGACTTGCCCGAGATCATATCACCAATATGTGTAAAAAGGGAGAACATGAAGTCAGGTATTTTTTTATTCCAAGACTAGCTTTCTCTTCTACATGCAATGCTGCAATCTGAGAAAATGTATTAATATATTTATGCTTCAAATTGACACTATTTTTTTAAATCAAACAACTTTGAGACATTTTTTGTTAGCTTCATGACTCAGAATTAAAAATGTTTGATTCAATTCAGTTTGATATATATTTCTTAAGCAACAGTCTTGTGAAAATTTCCAAAATAACACTACTGAATTCCATTCAAGACTAGACAACTCAATGTAAATTACTCTAGTTGGGTTTTCCTGTTTGGTGCAAGACCCTGCTAGAAAGCATATTCTGAAAATCTCTTAAAATGTATCAGATAATAGATATGAAAGTCATTTAACTTATCTAATTCTCCCAATGAAGAGCACAAGATAACAGCTCAGAATTTTTCATGCATCTTTAAAAAAAATAGGAGAGAACAAGGAATCATCCTCCCTTTTAAGTAGACCATAATGCTCTAATTCCTAAAGATCCTCTAATGTAAAATGTTCAAACAAAGGAATGGGAGAATTAATTATTTAAAGGGAGAATTGCCTCATATACCTCTGTCTCCTGGAATGTCCTTATTTTCTCTTACCCAAATTTTTCAACTCAATGGTTCTTACCCAAATTTTACCCATCTTTCAAGGCCTACTTCAAATACCACTTCTTTCTAAAATTATTGAGTGGAAGAGATATCAGAGATCATTTAACCTATCACTCAATAAATATTTATTAAATTATGCGATGTGCTAAGTATTTGGGATACAGAGACAAGAATGAAACCATCTTTTCCCTCACAAAGCTTCTGTCCTACTATGAAAAATAATATGTACCTACATGCATATATAAAAGTTATATTCAAAAGTAAACACAATACAAATAAAACTATATTTCATAGTCCATCTATACCTGAACAAGAATCTGCTATGTAATTCCTGACAAATGGTTATAAGATTATAAGATTTCATGATAATTCTTATTATTTAGACCTTTCAGATTTGCTGGGCATCTTTCTCACGATAACTTTGTGAGGTAAGAAGTGCAATTATCTCTATCCCTAATTTATAGATGTAGAAACTCAGAGGTCAAATGATTGTCTACCATCACATAGATTTTAAGTGTCTTTGATAGAATTTAAAAAGAGGTCCTTTTTCTATAAATCTTTTGCTCTCTCTACCATTATCCCTTTCATATCATGACTTTCCCTGTCATGGCTTCAATATATCACAGTTTGGCATAAGAAATTAAATGAGAATCTTGGAGTTTTGCATCACCTACCTATGACATGCAAAGGCTAGCAGACGATATAAAAAAGTTTAGAAACTCAGAAATGTATAAAATATATGTATAATATCAACATATTTTATTTTTAACACCATAAAAATTTAGACTCCTCTGGCATAAAGGGAGAGCCAAAAAATTTTATGTGGATTTTCCAAATCAGGGAACACCCCTAACTCCTGCAATGTGAAAGGAATAGCTATTACACTTCCTTGTTTCCTGTCTCTGGGAAAACCTCCATCTCTTTAAGCAACCCATTCTAGTTTTGGATAGCTCTGCTTGAAATATGTATAAAGCTGAAATCTGACTCTTTGCAACTTCTATCCATTCTTTCTCTTTTAGAGTCAATAATTCCTTCATGAAACCTTCTCTGACCTCCTACCAGCCTACTAACCAAATAATGTCTCCTCTTATAAACTTCTTTGGCCTTGCATTTATATTTCTGTAGTAGGGTTTACCATATGCTACATAGTGTTGTCTTGACTTGAGTGCATCTTATCACCCTATTCTTTGTGTGTCTTATTTAATTTTCCTTAGCCATACTTCTGGCAGGGTGCTTTGTAATCAATAAACATGTATTTATTAAGTGCATATTATGCTCCAAGCATTGTGCTAAGCCCTGAGGGTCAGAGCTGCTCACAAGGGCTTGCTTACTTTTCCCACCATTGTATCCCTTACCTGTCACTTCCTCCTGGAAGTTAGGAAGCATAAACCAAACTATTGAGCAACTAAATCTGGTCACAAATTGGCTCATATGAAAATGAGGGCAATGAGGATGAGAAGCAGGATCCCAAGACTTTTCTGCATACCATTGAACTTTTCTTGACTCAGACCCAATGAGCTTCCTCTTAGAAATGGCCTCCAGTAGCAGCAATATCCAGAGGTCTCCATCCACAAGATTGTCCTCTCCATCCACAAGATTGTCCTCAGGTCTTGGTGTTTGCCCCATGGGAGGTTCCTACTCCTATAAGATCTTAGATCCTGAAGTCCAAGATCTCTCCCCAGTGCTCTCTTTAGCAACTGAGATTAGCCTAGGCCCAGAATTCCTGACTATAGTTCCACTTGTATCTTCAAGAGCTTAATTCAACATTGGTTAAGTGAGAACTAGCTTTAATTACTTAAATTGTTTTCTCTCCTAAAATGTTATCTATTCTATGTAACCATAAGGGCAGGAATTATTTCTAGGTTTTGTCTTTGTATAATTATCTTCCAGCATAGTCCCTAGTGAATAGTAGGTCCCTAAAAATTCTTATAAGAGTAGACTGAATTGAAGTGGGATTCATTTTCTCTAAGTAATAGTGTCTCAGCCACTATAGCAAACTTCTTTTCTAACTCTGAGCTCAGGAATTCATTATCATATTCACCTGACACATCTCAGCCTTTGAAATCCTAATGTCCTAATGGTTTCACCACATTTGAGTTGAAAATCAGAAGAAAAATTTTTCCTTTGTGAAATACTTTAATAAGGAGTGGCTAAGCTACTTGCCCATGGCCATCCAACTAGGAAATATTAAGAGAGAGGAAAATCATGGAAAGGGACCCCATTGCTCTATTTCTCCTTGATTTTGAACCCCTGAAAAATGAAGAGCCCAAAGCTTCTTTGGACTATCTTTTAGCTTGAGAAACACTGAACAGGTTCATTAGAAAGATGCCACAGAGAAGATATTGAGCAATACTTAATCATTAAGAACATCAAGCAGCCATTCCCAAAGGAAATCATTTATCTTCACCCTAAGGACTTAGGTTAGTGGCTTCTCATAAGTATAATCTTGCTTTCCTATGACTCATACTGTTTCATAAAATCACTTTCCATAACAAAAGTCTCCTCATTGACAAGACAGTAACTTGTTTCTCTTTAGAGAGAGTTAATACATACTATTTTCCCCCTACATTCTTTCCCTGAACTTATGTAAAGGAAAAGAGAAAGCTTTGTGTGGACATGTGATAAAAAATTCATAAAATCATCCCTGAGGTGATCTATACTAGCTTGACATTCTTTTCCCCCAGATGAAAAAAAAAAAAAAAAGAAAAACTAGCCCTTGGGGTAAAGTCTGAATACACCTCCTAGGTTACTGGGTCATAGGCAGTTCTGCTCTTAGCCTGTTCGTGGCTCGTTGCTGGAAAACATTCACTGCGGGTATTGGACTTAAAAGAGAAAGTCAGCTTGCTCAGACTGGCTCTTGCCTTTGGAAGTGAAAAGTTCTGCATTTTGAAAAGTGAAAAGGTGATTGGGGAGCAGAGATAACAGAAGTCTGTTTTCATTAATATGTGAGCCCTTGACACCCTAAAACAGCTTACAGCAACATAAGTCAAGCTTCTGCATTGGAGATTTGCAATTAATTATTTGAATGGACAGATTATGCCTGCCTGGGCCAAAAAAAAAGTATAAATCATATGTCCTTTAAGCCTTTGTTATGATTATTAATATAATTGTGTTATGATTACATTTTACTTATGCTGGGCATTCTAACTATTCATTTCCTCTCTCAACCAAACTGACAAAGAGGTCTATGACACAAAAGTTTAAGAACCTCGGATATCATTCATTTAAAAAATATTTTCATTTAAAAAATCTTATTGATGTCTTTTTTATCACCTACATTTTCTAGTGTATGCATACCCTCTTTGTCTTTCAAAAGTCATATGTTGTAACAAAGAATTTAAAAAAGACAAAATAATTCAGAAAAACCAACACATTAATAAAGGCAGATATTAACATGCAGTGCTCCATAGATGTATGGAAGCAAATATTGGAGGGAAGAAATCACTTCATGGCGATTGGCCAGCAGTGACTCTGAAGAGAGGACCAATGGGAGACGTTGCATCTCATTATCCAGGCTACAAACCTAAGAAAAAATCATTAACAGAACTAAGGACCAACTAAATGAAAGTCACTAAGAGTAAGAGATAGTATGAGTGGCTTCCATGAACATTTGTTAGTAAGGCTCCTTCACCTTAATATAGTCCTGTCTCTTTTTTCTTTAATTTAGGGAACTTGGATGATAGTTTTAGAACTGAAAGAGACCTTGGAGATCAGAGATAAGATTTCAGAGGGTTCATGAACTTGGAGGAGGGGGAAAAACTATATTTCTATTTCCATTAACTTTCAACTTAATATTTCTTTCAATTATTCAGAAACATTACTCTAAGAAGGGGTCCGTAGGCTTGACCAAACTAACAAAGGGGTCCATGACACACAAAAATGGTTAAGAATCTCTGATATTATCCAACCCTTTCATTTTAAAGAAATTATTATTGATGTCTTTTTATCACCCACATTTTCTAGTGTATCCATACCCTCTTTCCTCAAAAGTCATATCTTTTTTTTAAAAAAAAATAAGCTTTTTATTTTCAAAATACATGCAAACATAGTTTTCAACATTCACCCTTGCAAAACCCTGTGTTCCGAGATTTTCTCCCTCCCTTCCCCAACCTCCTCCCCTAGTCAGCAAGCAATCCAGTATATGTTAAATGTGTGCAATTCTTCTATACATATTTCCACATTTGTCATGCTGCACAAGAAAAATCATATCAAAAAGGAAAAAATGAGAAAGAAAAAAATAAGCAAAGAACAACAAAAAGAACAAAAACTGTGTTGTGGTCCACATTCAGTCCCCATGGTCGTCTTTCTGGATGCAGATGGCTCTTTCCATCACAAGTTCATTGGAACTGGCCTGAATCACCATGATAGAACCATGTTTATCAGGATTGATCATCACATAATCTTGTTGCCACTGTAGACAATGTTCTTTTGGTTGTATTTACTTCATTTAACATGAGTTCATATTCCAGGCAAAAGTCATATCTTATAACAAATAATCAAAAAAAGATAAAATAGTCAAAAAAGACCAGCACATTAATAAAGCCAGATATAAACATGCAGTACTCCATATATTTCTTCATAGCAATTGGAAGGCGATCCTGAAGAGAGGACCAAAGGGATATAACTCATTGTACAGACTACAAATCTAAGGCAAAATTATTAGCAGAACTAATGACCAACTAAATGAAAGTTACTTAAGAGTGAGAGATGGTATGGGTGAACATTGGTTCAGCAAAACTAACACATTAATAAAGCCAGATTAACATGTAGTGCTTCATAGAGCCCATATCTCTTAGACATCCCTCCCTCATCTCAGCAAAGAAAGGAGAGAGGTGAGTTCTTATATTTCTTTCTTGGAGCCAAGCATGATATTTCCATTTTCATTATTTTAGTCACAGTTATTTATTATTTTCTTGGTTGTCTTTCTTTGCACCAGTTCATGTTTTCCCATGCTTCTCTGATACACCATATTTATCATTTCTTACAATAATCCACTACATCCATATATCATAACTTGTTTAGTCATTGATTGATCAATAGATATCTATTTTATTTAAATTTCTTTGCCTTTCTTCACCATAGTGCCCCTTGCCTTTTGCTTTTAAGGCCCTTTCTTTTTATTATTTACCTCTTCAAGATATATGCCTAGACATGGCTCTCTTCAACAATGAAATGTTTCAAACCACTTCCAATTGAAGCCATATACAACCAGAGAGAGGGATGTGAAATGTGGACCACAACATAACATTCTCTTGATTGATGTTTGCTTACATTGTGTTTCCTTTATCTGATATGCCTTTTGTGTAGATACAATTTTTCTTGCACAACAATGGTGTTTGGAAATATGTATACATATATTTGATTTGCCAAGTATTTTAACATAATTAACATGTAGTGGATATCCTGCCATCTAGGGGAGCGGTGGGGAGTTGGGGGGAAAAATCTGTAACAGAAAGCTATGTAAGGGTTAATGCTGAAGAATTACCCATACATATGTTTTGCAAATAAAATAAAATTTTAAAAAAAGATATATGCCTAGAAGTAGAATCTCTGAAATAGAGTAAAGATAAATATTTTAGTTAGTTAGTTAGCATAGTTTCAAATTACTATCCAGAATCAATACCTTCATCATACTAATAAGAAAACAGACCCAATTAAGCAAATTGCCCAGGCTCATAAAAATAGTAAAGGATAAAGGAGAGATTTGAATATAGATCATTTGATGACTCCAAATCCTTAACTCAAAAAAACAATTGAAGTGATTATAACTAAGTTGAAGCATATAAGTACAATGAGTACTATGATATAATTACAGGGGGGAAAAACCATCAGAGACACACTTGACTAAAAAAGAAGGTGGGTCAGCTATATAACAAAAGACATGAAAAATGGACAGAGAAGTGAGTGTTACCTTGTTCCCCAAAGGCTGTCCCCTGCATATGAGCCAGATCCTCTATGAAGCATTTATAGAAGAGCATGAATATGAATTGTCAGGATTGTGTCATAGTGGAAGAGTTGTTATTGATAAAATGAGCACCTTCATTGAGAATGCGATGGATTTGTTAAAGTATAAAAATTAAATTTTGGCAGCTCCATTTCCACAACTACATAATCTCAATGGACATAGTATTCCTATTTTTGGTAGCTTGAAGAAAGTTCCAATAAACTAGACCTTCTTGTCTTCTGTGATGGGGTCTGTCAAGAGGACCAAAGAATGATTTTAGGGGTCAGAATCACTGAATTTCAAAATTTGAAAGGTCTTTGGAGGCCATCTAATCCAAAATTCATTCTCCATTTATTCTATAATAACCAACCCATTAGCTAGCCTCTTCTTAAAGTCTTCCAATGAAGGGAAACCCATTGTCTCTCTAGACAGCCCATTCCTTTTTATATGCTGATTACAAGGAATTTTTATCTTTATATGAAGTCTAAATTGACCTCTATACAACTTCTACCCATTACTCCTAATCCTGCCATCTAGAAGCCAAACAGAAAAATAGAATTCCTCTTCCATATTCCAACTCTCCAAATATTTACATACAGCTATCATATCTCACCTAAATTTAAACATCTCCATTTCCTTCAACCCCTCAAAGGTACTATCTTGAGCCAGGCCCATCACCATCCCATCTTATTTATCCACCACTGAAGTCTTCCTAGCCAACCAATGTCATTCCTAAAACATAACCTTGAACTAAACATAATACTACAGATATGCTCTGATCACAGAAGAATACATGTTTCTCATGCTCTGGATTTAGGCTCTAAGATTACATTTACTTCTGTGTTTGCCACATCAAATATTTGACTTATTGAACTATCACTCCAATAAAATCATCAGTTCTTTTTAAAGTAAACCTAAAACTAGACATGCCTTTCCCATTTTTTGCTTGGTGAAGTTGATTTTTTGAACTCAAGTGTAAGACTTTACATTTAGCCCTGTTAAATTTCATCTAAAAGGAAGCATGTCATATTGGATAGGTAACCAACCCTGATGTCAAGATGACCTGGATTTGAGGTTTCCCTCTGACATATAATGTTGAGAAAATTACCTAAATTTTCAAAACCCCAAACTTAAACCATATATTTCAGAAGAGATTACCATCTTTATTAATAGAAAGTTCACCACAATGTCCTCTATCTTGACTAAATCCCAGAGTCTGACCAAAAAAATAAAATAAAATATGGATATGGAAAAAAACTAAAATACCATGTTATGCAATCCAGTCATTTTACAGATATAAAAATTGAATGTTGGAGTAAATTGAATGATTCACCCAAATAACACTATCACAAAAATAAGGTTTGAAAAAAAAAAACAAAAACAAAAACAAAAACAAAAAAAAAATAAGGTTTGAACTGAGGTCCTCTAACCCCAGAGTGAGTACTTTCCCCTCCAATCACCTAGAAAAAACATGGAACTATTCAATTTGGCCCAGTGTTCTAGTCTGGGAAAAATTTTAGGATAGTACTTGTCATTCAACACCTGAGGGGACAGATAACACAAGTAATCTCTCAGACACTTCTCAGCTTCCAGAGCACAGGCAAGGATGGGAGGCAATGGAAGTCAATGACAGACCAGGCTTACTCATGTGCTTTAGAATTTAATATAAAAGCAAAAATAGAGACCATTTTTGGTCCTGGTGATTACAGCTTAACTGAAACAAATTAATAAAATCACATTTAGGATATCTAGCTACTTTGGCAATCAGAAATCCCACAGCTCTAGGAAAAAAGAAGTCAGAGAATGTCACACACAATAGGCAAAGGAATTTTAGATGGAAGAGGTATCTTAATTTTCAGCTTCAATGATTACAGAAAACTGGTAAATCCCATAAAATGACCAGAGAGACTAAGATGAGATCATGGTCCATTCTATGACTTTCTGACCAAGTGTTTTCCCTAATGTATATCTTTCCTGTCACCTACCATTATAGAAGATAAATAACTCTTGAAAGCAGTTCTCTTGAGCCCATTTAGGGGCCATCCCTACTAACTAGTATTTTCCCCCAACGGCAATGGAAGAGCTGAACTACCACTTCAGAGATGTAATTACCATGTGCAATATTCCAAAGCATGACTATGGGTCAGAAGCCTTTGTGGATCTGGTAAGCATTACCATATGTCAGTCTGTTAGCAAAATGCAAAGTGATGGCCTGAGAAATGCACACAAAAGGTCTCTCCCTTGGCTTTGGCTTTTATGACAAAGCTAAAGATAGCATGGCATGGAGCAACCTGAGAGGAAGAAAACATGCCCCACAGATCAGATGAACCAGGGAGTACAAAAACTCCCTGTCTGTAAATGGTGGCTAGAAATGAATCTTGGGGTGGCGAAAGACCCCTAATCTGTCCGGGGGTCAGTCCTGCATTTTCAACTGCCTTTTGTATATCTCCATCTAAATGACAACTTAAACTCAGCATGTCGGAGGGAACATAACATACTGAATCCAGAATATTTGGGTTTATATCCTACCTCTGCCTTTTGTGTGACTTTGATCAAGTCACTTAATAACTCTGTGCCTCATTTTCCTTGTCTGTAAAATAAGGGGATTATGCCACATGGCCTTTAAGGTCTCCTTCAGCTATAAAATCTGTGATGCTTTGTATTCATTATCTTCCAGCACCAAAGCCTGCCCTTCCTCCTTACTTCTCTATTTTTAATGATGGCACTAATACTGTCCTAGTCAGTCTAGGCTTGAAATCTGAGCTACCTTCTGTCATCCTCTTTCTTACGCCCCTCTATCCAGCCTCTTACCAAGTCCTTTCTAATGTGTAAGTCTGATAAAGTAATTTTCCCAACCTGAAAATGTAATTTTTCCAACCAAAACCTTTCCTGATAATTGCCCATTGTCTTCAAATTAAATATAAATTCTTCAGCCTGGCATCAATGACCCTCCACAATCTTTCTTCATCCTACATTTATAGGTTTATTTCATGGTGCCCAACTTTGAATATGTTATATCCTAGCCAAATTGGACTATTCAAGGTCCCCAGGCTCACCCTGCTTTCTCCTATCATTAAATTTTTTCACATCCTCCTTCACCTGTGCCTGGAACTAATTTCCTCCAAACCCATCTACTCCAATTGAATTCCCTCTCTTTCTCTGATTTCTCCCCCTCACCTACCCAATTGAAAGGGATTCCTTTCCTCTTAAGCAGCACACGTTTTTGCAATTGATATAATACTGGAAGCTTTATAAAGCCCTTACCTTTACAATCAGTATTGCAAGTGTACACTCTTCTCTTATTTGACATTTAAAGTCCTTCAGAGTTGAGCGCCAATCTATATTGCCAGACTGATTTCACATTACTTCTCTTCATGTATTCCACAGAGTCCAAAAGTCTTAGTGTAGTTTTTAGCTTTAGTAGTTTGAAGTGTATATTAAGTTTTACATGGTAGTAACAAAATGTGTTTGTCCCCTTCCAAAATTATTTTTGCTATCTTCTTTGTATTTTAATATTTTATTGATACTCCTTTTTCTTTCTTTTATTCTTTCTTTGTCTTCCTTCCCTTTTTTGCATCCTTTTTTTTCTGAGGCAATTGGGGTTAAGTGACTTGCCCAGGGCCACATAACTAGGAAGTGTTAAGTGTCTGAGACCAAATTTGAACTCAGTTCCTCCTGACTTCAGGGCTGGTGCTCTATCCACTGTGCCATCTAGCTGCCCTTTTTGCATACTTTTTAAGCAATTAGTATAAATGATTTTTATAGGAGTTTCTGAAAGGGAAAAAGAATTGGAGGACAATAGTGTGATACTTTAAACTTTACTGTCTTAAAACTGCATTAAGATTTTTGGGATATCCTATATATTCTAGCCATACTGGATTACTTGCTATTCCCCATACATACTTCCATGTCTTTTTTACAGAAATTATCTTTCTTTCCCTCTTTCTCATGGAACCTCTAACTCCTAATAAAGCTTAGTTCTAGTACCATCTCCTATAAGAGGCCTTTTCTGATTCTCTACCACCTTCAAATATTAATGTTTCCCTTCTTCTACCCTGAGACTACTTTGCTTAGTTGGTATGTATTTTGCATTTATTTATTTATCTGTGTAGGTATAATTTTCATCCCAGTAGAAGGTAAGTACTTTGAGGTTAAGAGCTATCTTATTTTTGTCTTTGTAAATCCCTAAAGTCAGTAATCTATTTATTACAACACATAGCTGCTTTAATATTTAATTAAATTCCAATGCATCATGCTATTAGTATATTTCTCATTTCCTGACTCAATTGTTAGGTTTTTTTTTAAGTACTGCACTAAACTTGAGCTGTACCTCAAAAGAAAAAAAGGGGACTCAATGAGGCAAAGGAAAGAAGGGAATATATTACATGGGTCAAGGATAACCGTACAAAAGCACAGAAATGAGAAATGAAGAGTAATGTGTGAAAAACAGAGAAGGCCAGTTTTATTGAATTACAGAATATAAGAGGGGGAGTAATATCCAACAAGTCTGGAAAAGATAGTATAGAGTTAGGTTGTATAAGGCTTTAAAAACTAATCAGAATTAGTACTTTATCCTAAAGGCAATAGGAAATCACCAGCATTAGTCAGGTATGGGAGTCACATTTTTAGAGTATTTTTAATGAAAATTATTTTGCAATAGTATATAAGATAAACAGGAGTGGTGAGAGAATTGGAGCATGAAAACTAATTAGGTGACTATTGCAATAATCTAGGCAAAGAGTGATAAGGGTCTGAAAAAGGTAGTAACTATATGAGTACAAGGAAGGAGAAAGAAAAAAAGAAAAGAAAAATATGACAAGACAGAGATTGGTGATATGCCATTGACAATGGCTTCAAGTAGTCCCTCCAGTCAGCCATAGAAACTTAAGTCAATCCCTCATCAATTAAAGGTTTCATATTTCCCCTAGACAATGCTGACTGTGAGCTTGCAGCATCTCAAAAGGGAAAGAAGCATAGCAGTAAGCTGCTTAACTTGGCTGGACCAAATGCCAGCAATGTGCACCAGAAGCAACTTTATAGCTATTCTGTCAAAAGCATCAAAGTTGGTCACTAGTATGTCTCCCTTATGTTTTCTTCCATCTTTCCCAGTACAGCTGGAGAGTTCTAGGCTCCCCTATCCACTTGTCATTTATAAGATACAAATGGTTGCTTTTATGATAGTTATCCTCAGAATATCAGTTCAGTTGAAAAAAAGCTTTTGTTGTGTGTATTCAGCATGATTAAAAAAAACAAGAACTATAACTATAGAATGTGGTTCTTGCCCTCCAGAAGTTTATATAACCTTGTTTTAGAGATAAGGCAAATGAAACAACAATAATAATGCATGAAAGAATGTAATTATGTTAATCCTTCCTTCACATCTTTTATAAGTTCCTTTCTTTCCTTTCCCATTACTACCACTCTTAATTCCTGCTTTAGTGACTTCTCACCTGGTCTGTTACATGCTCCTAACAACTTCTTTGCTCTATCTCTTCACACCCTACACTTTGATTTCCAAATGACCTTAGAAGGTTAAAGAAGACTTTAACCATGTTACTCTTCTTATCTCCCCACGAGCCTTCAATACTTTTCTATTGCCTACACAATGAGGCACAAACTTCTTTACTTGCTATTAAAGAAGGTCACAATTTAGGTTCAACCTATCCGTCTGCCTTCATCTCTCACTGTTCATCGAACATGAACTCTCTGCCCAAAAAGAACTGATCAACTCACCATTCTCTGAAAATACCTTGTACTTTCCTATTTCATTCCATTTCTTCCTTCCCATATATATTGCACTCTCTCTCTGATCCTTCCAACCATTCTGCAAAGTTGAGCTCAAATTACACTTCCTCTTAGCTTATATTGTTAGTATTTTTTCTACCTTTGCTTGTCTTCCTCCACTAAAATGCTACTCAGATACCTCAACATAGGTTGATAATGAGAAGAGAATCTTCAAGGCTATTTCAATAAAATAAAAGCTCTAGAAGGTACCACTAAGCTGGACAAGATTCAATTACTAGCCTAGCCATGGTTTATATGTGTATTATCCAAGGACTAGCCTAGCTAAATTCAGACAAGACTCAGCAACAGAATGCTGGCTACCAAATGAGAATTTTTTCTTTAGTCACAAGAACTTAAACCCCATATCCTGAGACATGGAGAGGTGATGACGTATAGGAAATTAAGTTTTCATGTCATTAAAATTTTAAGTATTAGATCTATAATTCTCAAATGGTGTTTGCTCCAGAGCATCCTTCAAATGTGTCATGAATTTTATGGAACTTACATATGTGACTTCACGTAAGTCTCCCCTAAATGGCATTACACATATACTTTTAATCACTTGTACATCCATGAGTCTTCTTATTCTCCTATAATATGCCATGATTCCTCTCAACAAAAAATAATCCTATGCTGAGAAAAAAATAAAATCACCGTATTAGCCATCGCATTCCCAAGAATATTATAAATTCCACTTCATATACCCTTAACCATCAAGTGACATCTCAATGCCTTAAGCATAATAGAGTCTCAGTAAATATTTGTTGTGACAACACATTCTATTTCTCTCTCTTTTGCCAAAAATATTTAGTTGTTGTTTACAAAATTGGGTAACAAAAGCTAAAGCCACTCCAGGAATGAATTTGCCTATTTGGAGTACACTAGTTTGAAAATCTGTCTTCCTTTTTTTTTTTTAAATCAAAACCTACTTAGTACAACTTATGCTCCACCTATTAATTTTGTGGTATTTCACAGAGTCAGAGAATCCCAATTAACAGGGACATCAACCCTCATCTCGTTCAATTTGTACCTACACAAGAATATCCTCTCAATATAAGTAATAAGAAGCCTTCCACTCTCCACTTGAAAATCTCTGTGAGGAAAGATCCACTATCATGAGGAAAATGGGCACCCATATCTGGGGGAAGTGGGAGGAACTTCCTTCTGGGGGAAGTAGGCTGTCTGCCACAGTGACCACAATTCTCAAACTTCACCTCAAGATCATCTGCCAGTTCTTGTGCAGTAAGATAACTGTATAGATATGTATACATGTATTGTATTTGTCATATAATTTATCCTATTTGGCATGTATTAGATTACCTGTCATCTAGGGGTGGGGGTGGGGGGAAGGAGGGGAAAAGCTTGGGAAAAAAAGTTTTCGAAAAGGTCAATGTTGAAAAATCACTTATATGTTTTGTAAATAAAAAGCTTTATATATTTAAAAAAAAGAATCACAAGGTATGTGTGCAGCTAGTAGTTGCCTCATGGATCATTGGGGTGCCCATAGTGATTGGCCAAACATATCAACTTTTCTCATTACCTTTCTGTAATTCTAATATACTTAATCATATTTTCTGTGACCTGCCACCATTAATGAAGTTAACTTGTGGAGATACATTTTGGAATGAAATTATACACTACAAAAAAAAAAAAAAAGATCATCTGCCAGCCAGTACTGTCCTCCCTAGAATTTTGAGACACTTCCCTTTTTCTAATTTTTTCCTCTCCTCATGGCCCTGTGGAGACAAGAGCTGGACTGCCCGTGCAAACGTGGTCAGTCTGTCTTCTGGGTGACTGTTGCAGCACCCTTCTACACTTACATGCATGTACCCAAAACAGTTTTGCTTTGCTTCCAGGTCAAAAAATTTCTTTGGGGCAGCTCAGCCATAGATCTTTGCCAGCTATGGTTGGCTGACCTGCTTCCTGACCTTGAAAATGGATAAGAATGGGAACTTTTCACATATTTTGAAGGGCGTGTTTCCATTTCACATGTCTATGCAAAGAAACAAACTAACTAAACAGTAGATACCATGAGATAGAGTCCTGCAAACATTCTTGCAGCAAGCACAATGGCCCTGGTCAGTTTCCATGACTGGTGACTCAGTATACTGATGTTATCTCCTCAGGGTTTAGAAAATTTACTGGAATCCTACTTGTTTTTATGTCTCCATCCAATACAAGAAAAATCAAATTCCATTTCCTAGTCACATCCTGTAATCCCAAGAGTTTTAGGCAGGACTTGCAACTGGAGCACTTAAGTTTTCTTTAAACTTTTCCAAAGGAAACATTTTCCCTCTCCCTCCTTCCTTCTTTCTTTTCCTCACTCCTTCTCCCTCCTTCCCTCTCCTTCTCTCTGTCTCTCTTCTCTCTCTGTCTCAATCTCTGTGTAATATGTATATATAAACATACATATATGTGTTTATACATATATATACATAGTATAATATACAATGTATATATACAATGTATACATACAAAATGTATATATGCATATACATTTTTCTTTCACTTCAAAATTCCATTTCCTAGAGAAAAGAATATCATTAATAAGACAAAGATACTTAACTATGTTCAGCAGAAGTGGATTAGGGGAAGAAAGGTGCCAGGATAGAGGAGAACTGAGCCTATATATTTACTTCAAAGGCAAGTTGGAACTATTTGGATCTATTAAATATGCAAACACTAATTTCTTAGATTAATTAAGGCACATGAGAAATACATCACAATTAATTTTTTTTTACAAAGCACATCATAGTTCTCCTTGTATTACATGGGATCCCAAGATAGATTTTAATGGCTTCATATACTTTGAGACTAAAGCCTATTAACTAATCATTATTTAATTGATGGTTACTAGCCTTCTTCAGGGACTAAAGCTTAAAGTTTAGCAAAATGGCTTGTTCTGTTTGGTTTAGCCTTGTTCCTTAGACTAATTGTTATTGTTTTTAATACTATAAAAAGCCACAATTAAGAAAGATTCAGTATAAAACAAAATAAATCATAGCACTTTAGGGGCAGAATTCTCTCATTTTACAAATTAAGAGACTGATTCCAGTGATTTGGCTGCCCTATCTCTGGTAACTAGTAAGTATCAGAGGCAGAATGTGAATCCAGATCTTCCCAATACTAATCCCTGGATCAAGCCATCTGCTCTTATATAAGTATAGATATGGCATAAGTAAGAAGTGTCAAAGGTTCAAGGAATCCTTAGCTCAGAGCTTTGAGGACCAACTACTGTGAAAGGCATGACAGACCACTACAGAGTTCACTCAGTTAATACATTTGCAGACCAACAGTCCCCCAATGCTGGCAACTCTCAAGATAAAACCCCAAGATGCTCCCAGAAATAAGCACAGCATCTGACTGGCATATTTCCAAACCTGGTTTGGTATTTTGCTGAGGTTGATTTTTTCCACTGTCTCATTGTTTGGTCCAAGGAAAAGACAAGAACCCAGAAGAAGTGGCAAAGAGGCTAATGGATCCAGTTGGCATGTCTAGCTTAGGATAGGTACTGTGTGTGCCAGAAACACAGGCCATCTGTTATCTCAGTGTGACACGTATAGGAGGGCACAACTTGGGATCCTGGGGCTCCAGAGGACAATGTAGAGTGATATAGCTGATTCTCCATCATTAAGAGAGTTGAAATTCAGAACTTCTGGCTGAAATGTTATGGTGTTATTGTTTCTTCCTCTCTAGGGTGCCATTCTGATATTTATGGGAATTGCTGTTCTCGCTATGAAGGCATCTGTTATTGAAATGTTCCTTGGTAAGTACTTTTATATGTGTATCTGGATACACTCATAACATTTTCCTAAGAACTGAGGGAAAAAAAACAAGCCAAAAAAGTTTTTAAACAAAAGAATATTGCACAAACACTATTGTAAGTTTTCTCAAGATAAACATTCTGGGAGAAAGTTATAAGAGAGAATGTTAAGTACATATTTGATTAATTTTATGTGCTATTCATCTACCTACCTAGAAACACAGAGGCATAATTACTGATTAGTTTCTTGATTGCCTGGACTCAAATTTAGTCCAGCTAATGTTCACAGGGCAGCACATTTCTAGGTTAAGGCTCTGAGAACCCTTTATTTCCAACCTAGTGGTTTTCTTATTTACAAGGATGCATCCACCATTTAGTAAACATTTATTAAGCACCTACTATGTGCTAGACATTGAAGAAAATCTAAACTTATATTAGGCATAACCATCTATGGACATAACTGCCTATTGGACAACTAGGTGGTATGATGAATGGAGTACCAGGCCTGGAGAGAGGAAAACTCACCTTCCTGAGTTCAAACCTGATCTTAGATATTAGCTGTGTGACCCCAGGCAAAATACTTAACACTTAACTATTTGCCTCAGTTTTTTCATCAACAAAATGAACTGAAGATGGAAATTTTAGCCAAGAAAAGCTCAATGGGGGCAGGAATAGTCGGACACAACTGAAAAGCTACTGAACAACAAAATAACCACCACTCTCAACGAGCTTACGTTCTACTTGGGGGAAACAGCACATACACAGAAGCAAAAGAGCTAAAAACCTACTCCCTCACTAGCCACTCAATTTCCTCATCTTTAAAATGAAGTGGTTGGAGTGGACAACCTCTAAATCTTTTTCTAGTCTATATTTTGTATTCATTCTATACTTTTTCATTGACTCATGCATGGAGAAGGGGTACTCCCATCCTCCCCCCAATTAAGGCAACCACAGGAAGCCCAGACAGCTGAATTGAACAACCAATCAAAGGTGTTAATTAGTTGTGAATAAGTCCTTGATAAATTTGGGAGGAGAGAAGATAGATGATAGCCATATGACTTGTGATTGGCTGAAAGAATCAGATAAACCTCATGTATAATACAACAAATCAATTTTTTAAATCTTACAATACATTGCAGTGGATTGAATAATCATCAAATTCAATGGTAAAAAATTATTGAGAAGTTATTGCTTTGGGGATGAGGGGTACAAAGAAGATCAAGCTTCCCCCCCCAACCTTGCCCTAATGATGATTGCAAATTTCTAAAGACTAGAATATCTGCAGTTTCCAGCAGAATTCATAGCACTATCCCCATCTAGACAACAGTATCTTCATCAGAACCTAAGGACAAACTGGAAATATGAAAGAAAGGTCACATGAGAATTCTATTAGGATACCAGTGTCCACTCTCTGCCCCAGCAGAGAACTATACCTAAGGAAAACGTCATGGGGTTTCTATGAAATGAGGAAAGTACTTCCAGTAAACAGAAGCAATGAGTTTACCCTTTGGCTACAAAGGATCCCTAAGTATGAGCTCACTCTCCTCAGAGATCTAGCATATACATAGGGAATGTTGCCTGTAGGTTTTTTTTTGGGGGGGGAATGTTTCCACACCAACTCTTCTTGCTATACTTGCTTAGTAAATGTGAATACCCACTTTCTAAAAAACTAATTAAGTCTGGCCTGTAATCAATAGGGCAGGTATACCCACAGGTATATGGGGCCTCATGAGCAATATTACTAGAAACCTCAGTCTCTCAGAGCTTTCCCTATAACCATGAGGGAATAGTCCCCAGCTTCACATAAGCAACTGGAAGTTCGAGAATGAGCTCAGGGAGGTGGGGAGTCAATTCTTAACTATATGCATTGTCTACCCCCATTCTACATTAGAATGTAAGCTGTTTAGAGAGCAGGGAGTAGGACATTTTTGTTTTTTATCCCCAGTATTTAACATTCTGACTAGTCCATCTTTAATAAATGATTGAGGCAAAGGAAGGATTCAGACAAAGTGCTATAGAAATATTAGAAGTTAATTCATACTTTCAACTGGCAGGTAAGGAAGGAATCAGGATACTTGAATGGCAATGAGATTCTGAAAGGTGAAGATAAAAAGAGAGTTCATTCCAGGCAGAGGGGAGCAGCCTGGTTAAAGGCAGAATATATTTTTATAAGCTTGGGGGACAGCTAGTCTATTTTGACTTAAACATAGAATACATAAAGGGAAAGAAAAGTGAAGTAAGCTAGAAAGAAACTAAATACCTGTACAGAGGTAACAGGACCTTACTCATAGTGTCTGAAGTAGTGACCAAGAAATGTATAGGGAAGCCTTAGGTATCATATAATCAAAAGCATCCAAGGCACCTATCTTCCTCTTGTCCCCCTCTCTTCTCTCCCTCCACTCTCCCAGCCCACTTCCCCAGTCAGAATGCTTCTACTTCCATTTGCCTGGGGCAGCTCGCTCAGCACCACCATGCCTGGCCAGCTCCTCTCTTTTCTAACTCTCATTAGCCTGCTCCAGCCAGGCTTCCTTCTCATTGATACCTTCTGCCAGAAGCACCATCTCCATGCTGTGAAATCCTGAAGAGGGAGGATCTTACTCTCCTGGGACTATACCTGGTTTTATGGTTTGCAGCATACCAATGATTAATTTGGGCAATAAAAGAAAAACCTATCACCTTCTGACCCCTTTAGAAATGATGCCTCCCTTTCTTATTTAAAAATTACACTAAAAGAACAATAAAAAACACACCTCATAGCCAGTCACCCAGGAAACTTTACAAGTGGTCTCCTGGCATTTCACATTTGTCTCCTTCTTCAACCTGTCAAATTAACACCTACATTTCACTTCTTAGTATCTTTAATCACTCATCCCTAACAAGAGAGAAACAGAAGGAGTTAGCTCTGGTCAGTTGGTAGGATTTTTTTAAAGGCTTTCAGAGTCCAAAATGCAATCACTTCACAATTATGTCTCACAATGATCAAGACGAAAAAGGATACCTCCTCTTTTCTCTTGATTTACACACATACAGTCATCTCCCACCTCTCAGGATAGCTTTCCTGACTCCTTTCTTTCCTTCTCCCCCATTCCTCTCAACTCACCCCCAAGGGGTCCTTAATGCTAAGGTCTTGTCAAGATTAAAGAAAGTATAAGGGATAGGGAGATCACAGTTCAGTTCTCCAAAGCTAAAGTCTTTCTTAAATGAAGCTTTCAAATAACAAAACAATAAAATAGTTCTTTTTAAGAAAGTTTGAAAAGACCTAATATAACATATTATAGTTGTGTGGGGTAGGTGGGTGTCAAGAAAACCTTTAAGAGATAGAAATAGAAATAGCTTTGGACATGGATTTGGAAGACCACCTTGTTAGAAGGACATTGCAAGACCATAGACTTAGAACTGTAAGGAAACTCAAGAGTCCACTATTCCAACCTCCTAATTTTATGAATAAATAAACTAAGGTTTAAGAAGGTTGTGACTTGCTGGCTGTCAGGTAATAAATAGTAGAGAAAGGTTTTGAATCCAGCCCTGTAACTTTAAAACAATCATTTTTTTTCACTAGCCACATGGCCTCCTTTCCCAGGTGAAAAGGATAAATAGAATTACATCTGGAAGAGAACTTAAATATCATCTGGTCCACAAATTTAACTCAAAAGATGAGATTAAAAAAATGTACCTTTTCCATTGTGGGAGATGTGGGGACCTATGGTTGTGAAACATTATATACAGTGTCACACTCTAGTTTTGTGTGTTCATATTGCTGAACTTTTCCCCTTTCCTCCAATTCTGTTTGTTTGTTTGTTTTACAAAGGATAGCTCACTGAATGGGGAAGGAGACAAAACATGTTCAATTATCCCTTCCATATAATGACTTTCTCCATCTTGGTTTCACTATGTCACAGGTCGGTGCAATAAATTAAATGGGAATTTGGGGGGAGTTTTGTGGAAGTCACAGACAAAAGAGTTTTGTGGAAAGCCAGCAGAAGACACAGAAAAGTTTAGAAATTCAGAAATGCATAAAATTGATATATAATGTATAATTTCAACATATTTTATCTTTTAATGTCATAATTATTCTCTGGTATGAAGGGCAAGACAAAAAAAATGGATTTTCAAGATCAATGCACTTCTAGCCTCCACAATGTGAAAGGAATAACTGTATTCTAAAATGAGATGTGATGCAAGAACAAATGGCATCAATAATTTTTTTTTGAAAATACAAATGATCTCTAAAACGCCTTATAGCTCTGTTATTGTCTAATCTAGCCCTCTCATTTTAGGGATAAAGACACTAGTCTTTGAAGAGTTAAAATAAAAGAACCTTTATTCCTCCAACCCTGGTTCTGCAAATTACTATCTTGAGCAAGTCACAACTTTCCTGAAGCTCAGTTTCTTCTTCTACAAAGTAAGAAGACTGGACTAAATGTCTTTTGACATTTAAATCTTTGGTCTTATGATTCTATGAAGTAAACTGACATTTGTTGCTCAGTCCTTTCAGCCTTGTTGGGTTCTTCAGGATCCCATTTAGAGTTTTCTTGGCAAAGATACAAAAATAG
The DNA here is from genome assembly GCA_023553655.1 of Myrmecobius fasciatus. NCBI lineage: Eukaryota > Metazoa > Chordata > Mammalia > Dasyuromorphia > Myrmecobiidae > Myrmecobius > Myrmecobius fasciatus. Next base: position 5,532 of record JAJPUD010019375.1, on the reverse strand, counting down.
TTTGCCATTTCCTTCTCCAGTTAATTTTTTAGATGAAGAAACTAAGGCAAACAGGGTTAAGTGACTTAGCCAGGGTCACACAGTTAGTAAGTGTTTAAGGCTGATTTTGAAGCCAAAAAAGACCTAGATTCAGTTTATGCCTCTGACACATACTGGCTGTGTGACCCTGGAAAGTGATTGACAAGTCACTAAGCCTTCTAGTCAACTCTCTAAAACCATAAGTAAAAGAGAAAGTTTTGATTTACATTAGTGGAGATGGTTTCCTCACCCAAGAGTTGCTTTATATTAATGAAATTACAGGTCCAGTGCCTATCACAGAATTTTGGCACTAGAAAATATATTAGTGTTCATTTAGTCCAATGATACATGAAAAAAAAATCCCCTTTGCAACATACCAAACAAGTGACCACCCAGCCTGTGTTTCAATACCTCCAAGGATGGGGAACCTATTACTCTAATTATTAATACATTATTCCTGATATCTGGCCTAAATCTGCCTCTTGACAACTTCCATCCATTACTTCTAGTTTCTTTTTATCCCTTCTACTCAGTCTTCTCTTTTCTGGGTTAAGTATCCCCAGTTCTTCCAAATAATTCTCAAATGTCATGAAGTTAAAATCCTTCATTACCCTGGTTGTCTTTTTCTAGGCATTTTTTAGTTTATCAAAGTCCTTCCTAAAATGTGATTCCCAGAACTGAGTACAATAGTGCAGATATGGCAAAGTGGAATAAGATTATCACTTCATTTATTCCAGAGCCCAAGGTCAAATGTAACCATAGGTCAAGTCAATTTTTTCAGTTACCATATCACACTATTGAGTCTTATTGTTTATTAAACACATTTATCATTATCTCATTTTCAGCATATTATGGATCATAGCTATAATATATTTAATTTACATCTAGATTTCATTCAGTTCAATGCTTTCATTTCACAGATGAGGAAGCTGAGGCTTGAGATGGTAAGTTATTTACCTAAGGTTACACAAGTAGTAAGTGGCAGAAACAGGGTCTTGTATCTCAGAATCCAGAATTCTTTTCTCCATATCATGCTGCCTTATAACACCAAATTTTTGGTCAAAAGATAAAGCCAATCCATCCTTCCCCTTCCATCATTAATTAAGACAACTATTTCAGAAAATAAACAGCTGTCAGTCATTCTTTGTTGCTAATAGTTCTAATAGCTTCTAATTCTAATAGTTCTAATAGCTAATAGTTCTAATAGCTAATCTAAATAGCTTCTAATATGAACATCTTTTTTTTTTTACTGTCAAATCATCCTAGATATATTTACTTTTCATTTTTTGTAGGTTTTCTAGCCAGAGTAGACAACTAATTCTGTGATTTGAAGGCAGACACATGTACACACATACACACACACACACACACACACACACACACACACACACACACACACACACAC